>CM070747.1:1846908-2142507 GCA_036346245.1 Bonia amplexicaulis
TGCCCATCGTACCATCCCGTCTCCTCATCTGCGTCAAATCATACACTACAATCAGATACACTAAGTAACATGCAAACCATGTAACCAGCAAAGAGGAGATAAATTTGGGTTCCTCACACTCCACGGTGGCGCTGAGCAGGCGGTTCCCGACGTATGCCCACCCGAGGTACATCCGCACCACGGCGAGCGTGACGGCTAAAATCCCGGATCCGGTGGCCCCGAGCGCGAGGTGCAAGCCGTCGCCGGCACCCCCGCGGCCGCCGAAGGCGGCAACGGGGAGTCCGACGAATAGCGCGAAGGCTGCGCCGGTGAGCGCGAGGCGAGAGCAGTACAGTCGGAGGTCGCCCGCCGCCCAGGAGAAGGGCAGCGACGCGGCTAGCGCCTCGTACTCGTTCACCGGGCGCTGCCCGGCGGCACGGGGCACCACTCCGTCCCCGGCGAGCTCCCGTTCCGCGACGGCGGCACCGCCGCCGTCGTCGAGAAGTGGTGGCGCCGCCCTGGCCGGGGCCGCCGCTCGTGGGGAGGCTGGGGTAGGGTTTGGGAGGAGGGGGAGGAGGCGCGCGTGGGGAAGCGGAGGCGCGAGGGAAGCGGCCATGTGGAAGGGAATGCAAGTGAGCGAGGTAGTGCGAGCCGGGAAGCAAAGGCTTAGTGGTCTCGGTTTCGTCGCAGCTTTTGCGTGGCTGCTTCGTGCGCAGTGACACTGTTTGGACTGCTAAGAAACCGGATAAGAAACGAGTCCACGTTGTCCGCGAGATATTTTGGGCTTCGTGGCCCACTAACACGAGCGCAAACGTACAATGCTTAGGCCCATCCCTCGTGTAACTTCAACTCTTCAAGCTTGCATAGGCAATTCGGCATGCATCACGTGTAGGCTATGAGTTCGTTTTTTTTAGTGCTGTTTATTAGTTTAATAAATAATAATTATTAATATAAGTTAAAAGATGATGAAAAGAAAAAAAGGCCTACAGCTAATTAGCTATAGCAATTCATGCTTCCCTCGAAGAAAAAAAGCTATAACAATTAGCATTAGAATTTACAAATTACTATCACTTAAATCTTGCATAATCAGCAGAAATCAACATGTTACCGGTAAGTTTAGCAATAGTACATCGTTTTTATGTCGTAGTGATGCAAAATTTCATCTGATATTACGTTAAAAAATATATAATTTCGGAATTCTCTGGGAGAAAATGGACGCCGATATATGCTACGAAGAAAACTAAGCATAGATAAAACGATTTGTCCTTTGCAACACACGGCATTTTCTCTCAACTTCTAAAAGTTATTTTTTGGCTTTTAAATAGAGTATCTTTTCATGATAAGGTCAATAAATTAATTATGGTACACACTATAGTAATTTCATTTATATCGGACAAAATCGTATGTGAGTTTCTATTACTTTATACTATTTTTTACGAACAATCTAAAATATGTTAGCCGCAGCTAATATCATAAGCCGAAGCCAAAAAAATATATACCCACAAACCTTTTATGTTGGCTAATCAATGATCGACCAGCTTAAAATCGTCTTTTCAGAAAGCTAAAACCAATCGATTTAATTAATCAATTAATTACTCGAAAAACAGGCAAGCATTAGCTCTGGACGGACGACATGCTGCCACGCATGTCTGCTGCCCCGCTAACCACACCATTGCCGTTCCAAGTTCGAACAACTACTAAACTAGCGAAACGTCTTAACAACCGAAACGCATGAGCATCACTGCATCTGATAAAGATTTCTCTTGAAGATTTTTGCCGAAAGCCAGTTTAGAGATCGGAGGCATTGGTCCATCCTGTCAGTGATATGTCCAGAGTTTATCATTTCTATATTTATGTCCAGAGTTTATCGTTTCTATATTTATGATTTTTAAATAATATATTATTTTAATCCTTAAATAGATGTTTTTCATATTAATCAATAAATATATAACTTGCTCGTAGAACTCTTTATTCATATTTTGATGTTATTTTAAATTATCTCTAATCTTATAACATTATATGAGATAATTATCTCCAAACATCGCCGCCGCCGTCACGAGGTGCGGCTTGTACCTTGTGCGTCAACATTGAAAGATGCCATGCAGACGCCGCTTGAAGATGCATCATTGTCCATACTGAATGAAGGAGTAGCAATAACAGCATCGCTGCCATGGCATGATCACCGTTGCTCTTGCCCCTTACATCATGGGTTGTGTTGCCGTCGTGGCTAAATGCACCCCCGCCGTCTCTCGTGGCGTCATTGGTGCAATATCAAGGGGGCTAGAGATGTGATCTAGCTCGGTGCTAATCTACTTTAGCATCATCAGTATGTATGCCTTGTCTTCCTTGCGGCTGGCCATCTCGATTGTGGTGGATAGTCCAAGATCAACTGCTCTGATACTAAGTTGTCATGAATCTAGTTTATAACATAGGATAAAAACCGTCGGTGGATGGCAGATGGAGATAACTTGAGGTAGAACGATGCTAGATGAAGGAGGGCACCGATTAGGGGATGTAATGGATTTAGAGTAGCTGGTCTAGGGGAGATATCGGAGCTAGGAATCGGAGGCTTGGGAATTCTTGTTCATTATTTATCACTTAATTCCAATAGCATAAGGTAGTCCCCTTATATAGATAAGCTCCTCTTAACAAATAAAATCTAATCTTAATTATATTTCTAACAAATAGAAACCAATCACTAATTTTCTGATAATGAGTTGGCTGGGACCAGGGCCTATATATGCCCATGACAACAACTTAACCCTATCACCTATACGCCGCATGACTTATTGGCTTATATTGTAACTTACGGAGTAAACAAAAAAAGACCAGTACTCAGTTACTCATATGCCACACTTCTTAATTTTGATTAGCATGTTGGTGGTGTCAGTGCAAGCGGGTTCTCACGTGGTTAACCCGGGTTCTATACTTCTATCCCCTCCGTTCAATGCCGTGACTGGCTTACTGAACTCCTGACAAATGATGTTTGTAGCTTACTAAGACAGGAGGGCATACCAAAACTGTTGTAATCTGTTCAATTTGGTACGTTCTGTAGGTTCAGGTCCGGTTTCTGAACTTATTCAGACTGGATTTTCGTAAAACAGTTTTGACTTTTGACAATGGTTTCCAACTTCTCTTATTTGAAAAGATGTTGCCTGGTTTTATAAACAATAAATTATGATCCTTATAAGTTCTTTGATAGCATGTCCGATCTGAGTTATGTGACCACTTCTTTACATAGCGACCTACTTCGTATCTGTCCTTGCACCCAAACTTTTAGTAGCTGCTTCGACAAGTTGACTTGATGCTGGCATTGCTCCTCTGTTGTGTGGGGTGATTAGTGCTGCTTCCCCGTCAACCTCGCCGCGCACGTCTGCGCGAGACCCTACAAGCACTCGGAGACCGGCACGGCGATCTCGTGGGACGACGCGCTGCAATCCGGCAGTTACAGCATAGGTACCACAACCTGTTCACCTGCAACAGCCACTCGTTCGTGGTGAGCTGCCTGAACCGGCTCGCCTACGAGGCTACGACGGCTCCGTGGAGTGGAACGTGCTGAACCTGGCCGCCCTCGTGTGGCTGGACAAGATGTCCGGTCGTTCTTCCCCTTGGCCGCCGTCACGTGCGCCGGCGTCCTGATGGCCGGCTGGTCGTTCCTCCTGGGGATGGCGGCGTTCTCGCTTCTCCTGCTCGGGTGGTTCGTCTTCGGTGTGTACTGCATGAAGGGCCTTGTCTGCTGATTGATCTACAAAAAGAGCGAATGACTGGGACTGTTTTTTTTGTTGCGGCTTGTGACTTTTGGCTGTGTACTATGGCTTTTGGACTGTTTATACGCGAGATTACAGAGTAACAGAAATTCACGTGTGGTTTTTGCCGATATAAATGAAGTCGGTACAGTATATACTACAATTAACTAGTAGACCCTATCTTAAAAAAATACTCCGTTTAAAAACTAATTACTATAAAAAATTAAAAAATGGCTTTTAGAAACCGAAAAGAATATGGCCATATGGCACAAGAAGAGACAAGTGCTGAAGGCATTGTGTTGAAAACTTGAAATGTGACTGAAGGAGTAATCTTTCAGTTTTGCAATGCAGATAGAATTAATGATACTACATGGTGAAAACGTTCATTTCCTTTGGATTGTTGACGACGAGTGATCGCATCACGTTTTTTTTGCCGGTGACCTGTCCTGCCATATCAAGAAAAGCATTGAAGCTTACTCATTCTCGTCGTGCCATAGCTTGTGCTGTTCAGCTTCGTGAGTAGTACCGATGGATGTCTCGATACACAGTTTGTCTCCAGTTCACGTGTAGTTGTGTTGTGCCATAAAGCATTGGTTGCACCATTGAAGGCACGTATCTGCCCCTGCATGAGCATGGCAGTAGCGGAGCGCAGAAAGCGATGAGCGAGTGATTGCCTTGCCAGTTCGGTTTCCATCAGTCACTGCGAATGAGAGGCCAGGAAGCAAAGTGTACGCGCGATTGCACAGCACGAATAGGATCATCATGGAAGCAAGACAAGGAGCTTTAACTCCAAAGGCGAGAAAACATACCAATCACTGTATTGGTGTGCCACTATCGTAAAAACTAGGCCCGTTTGGAACATGGAAATCTGGTGGAGATCCTGTGTAGGGGTGGATATCGAGCTGGCTTGGTTTGGTAAGAAGATGGCTCGGCTCGGCTAGGCTCGTTAGGCTAACGAGCTATAAAGGGTTCGGTTCGACTTGTTATGAAGCTCAACTCAGCTCGGTAGGCTTGCTTGAACTTGAATTATCTATGAGAAGATCCTCCGATGCAAGCTGCTCCAAAACATCTAGCGGTGACCGTAAGTTTCATCACCATTAAATAATATATACGCACAGTATGCATTTTGCTAATAGCATTAATTCTATTTTGGATGCTTGTAATTAATATAATAGTACATCGACATACATATATTGTGGGTATCGTGTCATAACTATATACTGTGTATCTTGCACCTATATCTTTACTACAGGATCTACTTTTGAAAGTTACTACATCATCGTCTTTCCTTTTGTAGAGGGGCCTAATCATACATGAGAATCTTTTCTCGTTCCCTTCGACGTATAGGCTGTTACTTGCCCACCACTTTATGAGATACAAAAATACTTTCTGAGCAGTTTTATATAAACCCATTTCTAGATTTTAAAAATCTATTATTATTTGTTAAATAAATTATATTTCATAATAAAAGATTAATATTTATTATACGATTTGGTTCTCTTATATTTATTATGTATCACTTTTTTTAATTCACTGTAACGCATGATCACGGTACTAGTTGCTACCGAACTATTGGCCAATGGGGCAGCGACCATTCACATTGCGTAGGAATATTCCAGCACAGTGTCTCCTCTCCGACTGACAGTGGGCCCGACACCCCCCGACCGCGCCGCTCTCGACTCCTCCACCCGAGTACCCACGCGCCGGCTATAAATCGCAGCCCTCGATTCCCGACCTCTTTTTCTATACCCTCCCACCGTCTCTCCGCCCTCTCCCCTCACTCCAGCGCCCCCACGCGCCGCCGCTAGGGTTTCTCCCCTCGCCGCCTCCCGCGCAGCGCAGACCCCCCTCCCGAGGCTTCCGGAAACGTCCCGCGGCCATGAGCGACGGCAAGGACTCCCTCGACCTCTCCGGCCTCGGCGCCGCCGTCCCCAACGCCACCGGTTTGTTGCTTCGTTCTCGATCGATCTCGATGTCTCCGCTGTTACTGTTGCTGGGGTGTGGTGTCTTATTGGTTGCGGTGGTTCTGGTGCAGAGCTCAGCACGGAGGATAAGGCCAACCTCGTGGAGTCGATTAAGGTGACGTTTCTACAGCTTTTTTTGCGGGGTTTTGCTGCTTTTGATCGGGCTTTGGTGGGCTTCGGGGGTTGGTTTGAGGGTTTTGTGGTGGACTTGTGCTGATTCGATGCTGCGCTCGTGCAGAACACGCTGCAGGGATTGGCGGCGCGACACACGGACGTGCTCGAGAGCCTCGAGCCCAAGGTCAGGAAGCGCGTCGAAGTGCTCAGGGAGATCCAGGTATAAGAGGCTTCCACTGTCGTCGCTGTAGCGATGCTGTTGCTTTTGTGATGGGTTTCGGTGGTTGTGGCATGCTTTGGTAGGAGGGGCTTTGTGCGATCTTATGTCATTAATTGTGTCTAAGTGCGGATTCTGTGACTGTGCTGCCACTTGCATAAATGGTACGGCTTGGTGTGTACTAGTAAAAGAAATTTCAACCCTAATTGGAGCAGGGACTGTGTTGAATATAGGTTGCACGATTGCTTACAAGTTGTGGCTACGCTGTTAATTCGCACCGGAGATTCTGGAAAAATGACAGCAGATGTGTATTTGTGTGCCACTGATTATTACTCCAGTATGGCTCACAATCCACTGGATGTTATTTATGATGCCTAATCTATATTTTTGGCTGTGATGACCTGTTTTATCTCCTGAACTAACAACGGGATATTGGGTAGGAGAAATTGGATAACAGTATGATGAATTCCTTACGTTTGTTTACCATTTGCCAGAGCCAACATGATGAACTTGAGGCAAAGTTTTTTGAGGAGAGAGCTGCACTTGAAGCTAAATATCAGAAGATGTACGAACCACTGTACTCAAAGGTAAACTAAATTGATTTTTGATGTCTTACTATCTTCTGTACTATATTGTTTTGCTGTCTTATCCCATTGCTAAACTTTACTTTCAACTCCCTGAACTGTTGCAAGCAACTCCCACCTCTACCATATCAACAGCGGCTAGAGTAGCATGTAGACAACAGATGGCTTTTCTATTTTGCATGGTTCATACAATAAGGACGTCTCTTCCCTTTAACATTGCTGTATCATAGTTGATGTTGCAAGCCATGATCCAACTGATAGATTTGTTGCACCTGCAAATTGACAGCGTTGCGAAATTGTCAGTGGTGTGGTTGAGGTAGAAGGTGTCACAAAAGAAGGTGCAGATGAAAATCCTGCAGAGCAGAAAGGTGAACATATATTCCACATGTACTTAAATCTTTTGAGTATTTCTATGCTGGTAAGAAATCCTCTAGTAAAGAAGAAATATGGTATCTCATTGTTTTTTTTGACTTTGGTCATAATACTTCCCTGCAGAGGAAAAAGGTGTGCCAGCTTTCTGGCTTAATGCAATGAAGAACCATGAACTCCTGGCTGAGGAGGTGAGACCTTGCATGCTTGTAAAAAATATTTCCTTCCCTGAACTGTCAATAATTTTTGTTCTAACTTGTCTCTAGATTCAACTGTACATGATTCCATCTTTTGGCTGGCTGTTAATGATTCTGGTTTACCTGTATTCAGATCCAGGAGAGAGATGAGGAAGCTCTTAAGTACCTCAAGGACATCAAATGGTACAGAATTAGTGAGCCAAAGGGTTTCAAGCTTGAATTTTACTTTGATACTAATCCATTCTTCAAGAACTCGGTGCTTACAAAAACATATCACATGATTGATGAAGATGAACCAATCCTAGAGAAAGCCATTGGGTAATTAATATTTCAGCTCATGTGGAGTTCTATTTTTTACTGGATTGATGATTTCACTAATGCCTGTTTGGCAAAATCTTGTTTTTCAGTACTGAAATCGAATGGTATACGGGCAAGTGCTTGACACAAAAGGTGCTAAAAAAGAAGCCAAAGAAGGGTTCAAAGAATACTAAACCTATCACAAAAACTGAAAATTGCGAGAGCTTCTTTAACTTTTTCAGTCCGCCTCAAGTTCCTGATGATGATGAGGAAATTGACGAGGATACAGTAAGTTTCGCCTTTTATGATGCCTGCTCTATGTTTGAAACTTGTCTGCATGAACATGAGTTGACTCCTCTCCCCTTTTCAATAGGCTGAACAGTTGCAGAACCAAATGGAGCAAGATTATGATATAGGGTATGCTCATGTGTATTGTATTATATGCAGTAGCAACAGTCCTATGCTTTAAAGTTTGTTTCTGTACTTCTAAATGTTCCTTCTTACTTGCCAGATCTACCATCAGAGACAAGATTATCCCACATGCTGTTTCATGGTTCACCGGAGAGGCTGCTCAAGATGAGGACTTTGAAGGTATCATGGAGGATGATGAAGATGAGGACGAAGATGATGATGATGAGGACGATGAGGATGACGAGGAAGACGAGGATGACGATGACCACAAGGTATGGAATCCTCTTGAGGGTTCTTTTATGCTCTTTTTATAGCTTCAATAGAGCCTTATTTCTTACCAGTTTTGCTTTCTTGTCTGGAACAGAAGGGTGGGCGAGTTCCTGCAGGGGAAGGGCAGCAGGGGGAGCGGCCCGCAGAGTGCAAGCAACAGTGAGGTGCTTCATATGTGATCGTTTCCAAAGCCAGTGATTCTGGAGTGAAGAATGTTTGGTTCTGCTTGATGCTATGTCATTGAGTCGGTTTTGTGGAGCCAGTGGGGAATTGAGTTGGTTTTGTGGAACCGGTGGGGAATTTTTCGGGACATGGTATTATATGTTGGTAGCTTTTTCGTTGTTGTGTTGGGTTCAAATATTTTGTGCGCTGCTTATGCTTGAGTGATGAATGTTGCCAGTTTGGTATATCATATTGCCAATACCACTGGCCTAGTCTAGCCCATTTTCTTTGCCCACGTGTTTTGCTGAGAAATATTTGTCTATGGAAAGATTATCCTCTTTTGCGCTACATTGTTCGAATTGCATCTCTACATTGTCTTCAGCATTGCTGTTACGCTGTTTCCCAGTTTGCTGCTGAAACGACGCTTAGGGTCCTTTTGGTTGGGTTTTTGGCTTCGGCTTTTGGCCTTAAAAGTCAAAAACCCAACCAAAGGTTGCTTTTGAAGCTTTTCAAAAGCATGCTTTCGTAGTATATTTTGAAAGCTGTTTTGACTCGCTTTGGCTTTCTACTTTGGAAATGGATTGAATAAAATTCTCATAGTTGTTTTAAAGAGATAAAGATAAAAGTATATCTTATACTTGTTTAACCAAACAGCTTTCATTTTCTCTACTCACTACTGCAGTTTTTTCCACAGCCGCAGTTCAACCAAAAGGACCCTTAAAATGGTGTTGCCTCCCGTGCTCAATATGGTTGCTACTTGTTGTCACATTCCTTTTTGCTGCGCGACTGTCCTGTGCAGTATCAACTGCTATATTTACTTGCTTGATGGACTGGCTACAACGTTGGAAAAACATCTTTTGACTGCCGGTTGTGTTCTAGATACAGGAAATGGCAGATCAGAGAATCTGGTGAAAAGACTTAGGGTCGTTCAATCTGGGCTTCAGCTAGCGGCTTCTTCTGGCGGTTAGTTGATACATTGTAGTATTTGGTTGAAATTGTATTGGAGCGGTTGATAGATTTTTTGGGTCATTAAATTAAAGAAAAATAAAAAAAACATTGTAATATATCCATATCCACGATCAATGCAAAGAAAAAAGGGGAAAAACAAAAAAGTTGAAAAAAACTGAAATTAAAAAGGCTACACGTTCATTCCAAGCTGAAACCGGAACAAATAGGGTCTTAAAAACACTATGCAAGTTAGCTGTTTAGTACACTTAAGAGACTTGATCGATGGTAACGGGTGATGCAGCTGATGTGTTTCTTAGGGTGATCGAATTATGGATCGGAGATTTGACATTTGGCCGTGTGACTCCAGCTGATTGTTGTCTTGTTTAGCTATTCCAAGCATGTCAACAGTTCAGCACCCTGCAGCCTTCAGCTGCACCGATCATCGACTACTAATCCATGACCCCGACGTCCGGTTTGCGAATCCTACGGCAGTCTGATAGTAGAAAACAAAGATCTTTCTGCCATGAAGTAGGTTTGTACAAATATTTATAGGCAGGCGGCAGTGTTAATGGAACACCTTTGCAGTTTGAACCATACCAGAAAGAAAACACGCAGGCATGCACCGCTGGAACTTCGAACCACACGAGAGAGAATAAAAAATGAACGCGAGCTACAATCTTCGGAGCATGAAGCGCTACTGGTTAGTAAACAGGAGGAAACCAGTACTCTATTACAAAATGCTCGAGCTGCTGCTCCCTGTACCTTTGGTCTAATCTCCGTGTTGAATCCAAAAATCTGTGAACCCCTCTATACCCCTCACAACCTACCCCTGCTCATAAACTTTTTGACCTCATCATACAAAACAAGTATGGCGGCCGCACCAGTGCTCCTAAACATGTTAGACAGCGCCCCGCGGTAGAACGATCTGACCCCCTCCAGCTTGTAGGTCTTCCACCAGCAATCAAGGGTGCTCCTGTACATCTGCACCTCCATCCCCGACTGCATCATCATCCTCCGCCGTACGGTATCCAGTGGGTACGAGATGAGCCCCGCCATGGAAGTGACTACCTGTGCCGTCACCCAGCGCTGCCACAGGGGGGAGTCTAGTGGTACCAGCACATCCTTGGCGGTGTCAAAGCCTCCAAAGTATAAGCCCCGGTGAACGACCATCCCTTGGAGTGACGCTGGTAATCCTCTATAGATACCCCGGATGCCATTTTTCTTGTAGATGGTTTGAAGGAAGTGGCGAATACCTTTGAACTGGCGGGTGTCTGTCTGGCCAATATCAGCTGCAAGACGGGTATGAGCAATGTCGAGTGGATAAATGATGACCAGAGTAGTACACCCAGCAGCAGCACCAGCAATGAAATTGCTAAGAGCAATAGATGTGAACTTGTTGTCTGCTGAGGTTCCTGCGTCTTTCAGTATGCTCCTGTACAGGTCCTGATGAGGGATTAGAGATATCACATAACCATTAGATAATCCTCCAGAGCTAATAGCCACCCCAAATCATTATTTAGATTAGGTGTATATTCATGCTTGGCCCTTTACATAACTCCCTTCTCTTCTACTTAATGAACTATGTAACCAAGGTTGCATCATCTAAAAAACAATTGTGTACCAATTGCAAAATTTTAGATTCCTCTCTTATAATAATTTATATGGACAAAATCACAAACAATTGCTCTGTCTCTCTTTGGTTTTATTTATTGTGGCTTTATGAGTTATTATACACAAGGTCTTTCACCATTAAGATCTGAGATGAGCAGTTCTTGCTTCCCCATAACCAGGTATGAAGACAAACATATAAGATATCAACTTCAGCTCCAACCACTTCCCTCTCAAATCAGAACACAAACCATCATATTAAATAAGCTGACACATCTGGAGAGAGGTTTACTCAAACCAACAAAAGATGCATGGTGCTTAACCCCGTTGATGGAAAATTCTTAACAGCAATTAGGTACAAATGCTATCATTTTAGGTAAGGTAGTACCCTACTGCAAGTCCGAGAGGCCTTTCCTACAGATTACATGACATCTGAGCTACAGATAGGAATATATGGCAAAGGTATAATTATGACCAGTAATAGACCATCTTCACACAATCATCACCAACATTGACCTAAAATGACCATACCATGTATATTTCGCTTTCAGTAGCTAGAGACTAGACCTAATATGTCTATTTTTGAGTTTTAGTAGGACAGAAAACACCTGTGTTAATGGATAGCATTGTGATTATTGTCATGCCATCTAATTATCATGACCAAAAGAGATAAAACCACGATTATAAAGATTGATGCATTCAGGATTTAAGATCCTGCCTACATGATTTCCATTATCTCATTATAAAAAACTTACAAATAAACATGATATGTTTCAGAATAGCTAAAGTAACACAACTATAGTAAAAGGGATCCCCGTGGTAAAAGGCCAAATGACATATCTTGCTAGCTTGTGCCCCTCTAGTGTGAGGTAAACCTCTAACTGATATGCTATTGAGTATGACAAACATCGTGAACATACTTAAGACTACCTTTTCGTTTTACTCGTGTATTATTGATCAATAAAGAAAATTGCAGATAGGTACTTCTTAATACATTTGCATTATCCTTTTAAAAAAGTACTAAAAGGGAAGAAGGAACAGGCCACTTGCAAGGGACCAATGCAACAATCATCCTAAAGACGATAACTAGCATGGGGATATGATGAGCGCCATCGCTATAATGCATAATGGACTTCTCTGGTATCTGAGACTTTAGGTTGTCTGGCTGTGATATATCTAGTGTCCTAACCATGCACTTGACACAACTTCCAGTCTGTTTTAAATGATGAGTTGTAGTTCAGCCTTAGTAGGTATTACTGCACCATAAAATTACTCCCTGTTCACATTGAGACTTGACTTACCTATATTTTTCAGCACGTCAAGTCCAATAGCTGCTTGAGTAACTATTTCTGAAAATCCATTATGCATTGATTGCTATTTGAAAATCACTCTTTGCCGGCTTGTCCAAAAGCTGTTCCACAATTATAGTCCTGGTCACCAGGCTTTCATAATCCACTATTATATACATGATTATTTTACATGTTGATGATGTCATGTGTAACCTCATATGGCATAACAAAAAATAGGTGAACTAACAAGTGATGTACCCAGGAGCAAAGCCCCGTAATGCTTTTTTTACCAGTTTACTACCGTTGATGTAACCAAATATTCATTAGAGGTCAGCCTATAAGACACTACCTCATAACGGTATAGTTCTACTGATGCATAATTACTACCTCCTAGATCCTCAACAGAAAAACTTGACCAAATAAATCCTAACCGGCCTCGCTGTTAATAGAGTTAACCTAAAAAAATGCAAGAATACATGCACCAATAATACCATTTAATATTCATTACTCACTAGTTTCTAGTGCTCTTGGAGAAAAGACTCACGAGCACTTTATTCTTTGATTCTTTGCCATTCGTGGCGGCAAACACATATACCCAGAAAGCGAAATCCCACCAAATATCATCTGTTGTCAGTAAAGAACGACAGAACCAACAAAGCAAAAGCCCAATCTCACGGCCGAATCCAATCTTCCGTCCTCAAGAACTCGCCTTGCCGCACGCATGCGAGCATCAAGACGAATAGCACCCGATGCCCCCAAACGAAGCAACCACCGACATCGCCACGCTCTCAATACCTCTCACATCACAAACTACTCTAATCACATGAATCAAGCAAGGAATGAAATCACGAAACACTCACAAGATCGCGTCTAATTCACTGCCCTCTCACACAACCACAAGAAACGGCGGTTGAAATGCACGAATCAAGAACTCAAGAAAGAAATACAAAAGGATGGTTGGATGCGGGGTCGGGAAGAAGGAAGGAACCTTGAGGGAGAAGTTGAGGGCGACGGAGGGGTAGTACCGGATGACGGCGGTGCCGTTGCCGCGCCAGAGGGAGAGCACGCCCTCGTCGCGCACGGTGCGCGCGACGCAGTCGGCGAAGCCGCGGAACCTGCGCGCGCGGCCGAGCAGGGCCGCGTTGCCGTCCTGCGTCTGCAGCAGCAGCTTGACGCGCTCGATCGGCGCCACCACCGTGTGCACAGCGCCTCCCATCACCGCCCCCGCCACCAGATCCCGCTCGAACTCCCACAACCTCCCCTCCCGCGCCCCGGCCCCCGCCGCGCCACCATCCCGCCGCCTCCCGATGGACTCCTCCACCCCCGCTCGCGCCGCCGCAGCCTCGTCGCTCATTCGGCTGTCTGTTTTCTACCCTGCGTCGTGGGGACGTCTCGGGCCGGAACACTCAACAAGTGCGTGCGTTGTTGTTGGTCTGGTCTGGCTCGCTGGGCTCGATCTTGAGTCGGTTCGGTTGGGCTTGGCGGCGAGTCGATAACACCGATGCGCATGGGGATGGACTCGCTTTGCGTTGCGTGTGCAGCCAGTATGCTTCATCTCCAAGGGCAGAGGAGAGGTGGTGTGGGGCCACTGTCATTGTCACTGTAGTGTGATAAGTCAGTAGCACTCTCTAAGACCCATGGCTCTGTTTTTTGTTTTCAATTTCTTGGAAAGTGAAAATAAAAGTGAAAATAGATGTGACGATTTTTAAGAACATTTTAAATGATTTTTTAAGTTTAAAATCATACGTGTTATCTGCGTCGGTGTCTTCGTTATCCGCATTGATGTCTCTGCCATTCATTACTATTTTAAAAATACAGATAAAAACTATTAGTCGCAGCAAAAAAATACTGGCTAGGCGAGTAGTATGCAACGGGTTAGATGGATAGTTCTACTAGTGGTGGCCAATAGGCCTCGCCGGCCAAGACGACTGTTAAGGCTGGTCAAATAAACGAGCCGTCTTGTGTTGACCATGGGCATGGGTCCGAGCCTAGGCATAGCTCGCGGTTCAAGCTTTGATCATTAATATATACTAAAGTATGTAAATTGACTATATGAAAATAGTACCATTGGATTTGTTTTGCAAAATACTTTTATAATATATATTTTATTATTTTTGCTAGTATATTATTATAATAAATTATAGTCAAAATTTGTATTGGAGACCATAAAAAATCCAAAACGATCCACATTTAGAGACGAATGGAGTATGTTTTACTCGACGTTGGCATTTGACTAGCCGATAATCAATTAATAGCCATCATTTTACCCCATCTTTAAACATCAATGGTGCATACCTCACATAAAATTTCTAGCTATGCCACTGATCCTAGGGTCTTTGATGTGATTTTGCCATGATGTTGTTTGTTAGGACGTGTGTGAGTTGATCCAAGGTCATATTGACTATTCTTAACTCATGAACAAATTTTTGATTTCAAGTTTGGTTTTGCTCTAGTGTTGGTGCAATCTTACTTGTTTTGGATAAATGTTAGAATTTTGATATTGATCTACTTGATCTTTATTTGGAATAGTTCTTACATCCTTGTGAAGTTTTGTACCAAGTTTCATAACATTTGGAGCGGTGGTTTTTGAATTAGCTCTTTTCGAGGCTTGATCCTGAGCTGCTCTTGCTTCTCTCTAAACTACAGTCAGATCGGTCTAAGGCACCGGTCAGATCGGTTGAACAGTCCAACTGGTAGTGACATGCGGTCATACCGGTCAAACGGTCAAAGCGCCACCTCCTTGACTGCTAAAGGAGTGTTTGGACTCAGTTTTTGTAAGGTTAGCTTGTAGGTTTCATGTGCTTAATTTTTTGCTGCGTGTTTCGAAGCCATGGATAACTTGGGGTTCAATTCGATATAAAAAAGAGTGAGCTTTTATTTATCCACTCTAATTATCGCCTTTGATCCTACATATAGACACCAACAATGTAGTCCCTGAGTTTTCCTGACGGAAATGCATGGAAGTTACTCAGGGAATTATCATCCCCGATGCCCCCAATGACTGATCGGCACTGCTTCTTGTTGGTCTGTATAATCATTTTTGAGAAGTTGTTTTATAAGTTTTCCTCTGCTGGATATTACTTAAAACACAATTGTTTTACCGTAGTTATTCTTAAGACTTGGCAAGGGGTTACGGAATCAAATACCAGAAAATCAACCGTACTCGGTTGGTAGCTCGGAGCTAATACTAACCCCATTACACCTCATGGTTTTTTTACCACGCCTTCACTTTCAACCGATCACCACCAAATACGTCGACTCGGTTGGTAACCCGCTAATACAACCCCATTACACCGCGTTCGCTGCCCGCGCGCGCACCACTCAGGCGCAACGCCAACGCGAGGGCTGTGGAACTTCGGAATTCCTGACGGCTTACCGAGGTATTTTCCGTGTTTTCTCGAATTACGTACATGTCCTTCGTTCGCAAACAGGTCCTCCGGTTTTTAAGCCCTCCACTTTGCGGATGGCCTCCGCGTTTTGAAATTGCACACGGTCCTGCTTTTTACGTCTGAGTCCTCGATTTTCCAAAACCCTTTGCTTTTTCGAAATGCATTTTGCCCCGCTTTTTAACGGTCCTCGTTTTTCCCTAATAACCCCTTTACCTTTTCCGAATTACGTTTTCCCCCCCGATTTTTTATCGAAAATGCATTTTTGCCCCTCGTTTTTTTTACCAGGTCCTCGTTTTTTCCTAATAACCCCTTTACCTTTTCCGAATTACGTTTTTCCCCCGATTTTTAAAAATCCTCACAAATTATCTTCTCATTTATTTCTTCTACATACGGTGGCCCCTTTACCTTTTCCGAAATTATGTTTTTCCCCCGAAATTTTTAAAAACTCATCACGAATTATCTTCTCATTTATTTTTGTACATACGGTGGCTGGCGCAGCGTGTCGCCGCGCTTATGCTTCTAGTAATTCATATGCATACTTGTTACGAGCATTGGTTATCTAATATGTAGTTAGCGGAACTCAAACCATAGTTATAAGACACCGTTTATTTAGGCTTTTAAGTTCGGGATTCTAATTTATTTTGTACTGTAGCATTTTTTTTCTTCACTATAGCTACTAGTAACTTTCCAGTATAATTAAATTTTAAAAATAAAAAATTATATAATCACAGACAATACAAATGATCAACAGAAAAAATATACAAAAGCCGACAAAAAATTAAAAAACTAAAAAAAAGCTAGAAACCGACAGATAGAAACTCTGAAGAGCGGCACCTATGCCGCAGGACTGGCCATGGTCGGAGGTGGTGCCTCTGAGTGGATGGTAATGCACATCTACACTTGTCAACGGCATTTCCCACTGTCTGAAGAGCAGAACAAAATTAACCGTAGTCCTGCCCAGTTCTTCGTCCACGCCCGTGCCCCTCCCTCCACCTACCACGCTACGGCAGGCTACAGCCAGCATTCCGGTGCCGCGCACGGCCGCCGAGCCGCACGCTCGGACTCCTCGTCGTGTCCGTTGCCTAAACCAGCCGCGCCGCGCCGCTGCCCTGCCCCACCACGGCCGGACCATCGGCACAGCGCGCGACCTCCTTCCCTCGATCATCCAGCCCAGCCGCACGTCAAATTCCACCGCCCACCACCGCGTCCGGCCCTGCCCGGCTGCCCCCAACTCCCCCTCTACTACCGCCGCTGCTGGCGCGAGTGCGGGCCCGTGAATTTCGCCTGTTTGTCCTAATCAGAAAGGCATCCAGCTCACGGCATCTCCCACTGTTCGTCTGATGAATTGGGCGTAGCTCGTAAGGCACGCTTCCCGCGGTAGGAGCGTGAGCCCTGCAGTATAAACAGCGGAATCCAGCAGCAAAAGCCATCGGAGTTCAGGAATGGCCCCCGGTGGAAGCTTCCAGAACCTTCTCCTCGCGCTGGCCCTGCTGTGCTCCGCGCTCGCCTCCTCGGTACGCTCTCCTTGCCTCCTCTCTCCCCGTCTCGCATCATCCCGTTGCCGTTTGGGTCCGATGACGCGGCCGGTCCGGCGATTTCGAATTTTCGTGCCGATCGTTTTGGGCTGAGTCGTGGGTACTGATTTGTTGCGTCGGTGAGAGGGTGTTGTTAGGTCGGCGGCGAGGCTTCGAGAAGGTTCTGGATCGAGAACGACACCTTCTGGAAGGACGGGGCGCCGTTCCAGATCGTCGGCGGCGACGTGCACTACTTCCGCATTGTTCCCGAGGTGAGATTTTCGGAGCAGTCCTTCAGAATCTAGGTTGGTGCATGGTGCGTTGGTCTAGTGGAGTAGAAGTCTACTAATTCGTGACGAGAAGTGATGTTGTCATGATGTCGTCGAATGAGTTTATCTGATGGATCGGTGTAGGCGGAACCGATTATAACTTTATGAACTAGAGTGCGTCCATCTAAACGAGACGTTGTTTTGGTGGATTCAGAAATATTAGTAATAATGGTTTCTGTTAGTTCAGTTGAGGCTTGGGAGCAATGAATAAATTGGAATTTGAATTCCAGGTGTATATTTTTTTTAAATACCCTCTCCTGAAATGTTGGTTGTATTCAACATATTGGGCGACCTTGAGCTTGCATGGCTCTTATAGATTGACAAAATTGTTAGTTCTGTTGTTGGAAACGTTTTAGCTTTTTGTGATATGCACATCCTATTTTGCGCTACACCCAGCTTGCAAAATAACTGAAGAAGCCTCTACAAATGAATTTGTTTTGTTGATTGAAATATATATGGTTTGCATATCTATCTGATTTAGGTTTGTATCTGTAGATCATGGCACATTTATCAGTTTATGCCAATATTTTCTTCTAGATATCCTTATTGTGAGCTTACTTCTGCATTGCATTCTATGCATGCAGTACTGGAAAGATCGCCTTTTAAGAGCAAAGGCACTAGGCTTGAACACAATTCAAACGTATGTTCCTTGGAATTTGCATGAGCCAGAACCATGGAGCTGGGAATTCAAGGGTTTCACAGATATTGAATCATATCTACGACTTGCTCAAGAATTAGAAATGCTAGTCATGCTTCGTGTAGGTCCATATATTTGTGGAGGTAATTCCATGTTCTTATTGAAATTTTACCATTTAAGCATGATAGTATGACTATCAAGATAATTGTATCTGTATACCGAGAAGAACAAACAAAGCTATTATGGTCAAAGAAGATATATAAACCTCAGATAAATAATTCAAAAAGTCAAAAGAGTCACCACTCCATCTTCCATAGTATGCAAAAGATAGTTTGTTAATTCTACGACAGAAATCTAGCTCTTTAATTTACAAAATAACTTGGAAAAGTAAAAGGACTAATAGGTATAATGTGACGTACATTGAAAAAGGAAAATCAGGGAAGAGTACATATGCGGTGTGCACTCTGCTATCATGTTCCTCATTTGACACAGCAGAGAGTAGAATGCCTCAACTTACTCAAGAACATAATACCATTTTTCCTTATGCTAGTATTTTCTATTGTCTTATAAATGTCATGGTTAGTTCTAAACTTAAAGTTATGCTCTATTAAGAACTGCTATGTATTAGTACAGGTTCCATACGGTTTCAAAGTTCAGAGTTGATTGGGCTGTGATAGTGCATGTTCTTCGGTTGAGCTTTATGCCTGTATGCTCTATGAATCTGTAATCTGTGCATTGCAGAATGGGACTTAGGGGGATTTCCACCTTGGTTGCTCACCATAGAACCAGCCCTTAAACTGCGTTCATCAGATTCAACATATCTTTCCTTGGTACGCTGATCAAAATATCATCAATTTTAGAGTATTGTATATGATACCCCAATCCTTGCTGTTTCTATAGATATTTTGACCAATGTTACCTAGTTTTCTAGGTGGAGAGATGGTGGGGAGTATTACTGCCAAAAGTAGCACCGCTGTTATACGATAATGGAGGTCCAATTATCATGGTGCAGGCAAGTTCATCATGGTTTAAATTGTTTTAATGTTCCGTTCCTGTCATTTTCCTTTCTAGTTTACCCAGCTAACCAGCTTGTATATATGCAGAAGAAACTAATCTTATAGCTGGTCTAGCAGATTGAAAATGAATTTGGTTCATTCGGAGAAGACAAGAATTATCTTCATTACCTTGTTGAACTGGCCAGAAGATATCTTGGGAACGACATTATTCTGTACATAGTTTTTCTGCTCATAATTTTCGCTACGCAAATGTGTGCAGTTCATTTTCAGCATTGGGTGCTATGTCCAATTTATAATTGGGTTTACAGATTATATGTAGTATCACTGCAGCATTGCATACCGACTAGGTATGGAATGGTAGAAGTTCGGTACAGCAGCACCGAGACAGGCATCAGTACGGTTAGGAAAAAGTTGCATGCATGACTGTTGATTTTAACCACAACTACAGCTGGCATTGTTGGCAGTGCACTTATGCATTCATAATTAGTCTGAAATAATGATGGTTCAGAGCAAAGCTTATGTAAAGATATTAGCATCAATTTGTTTGTTTTTCTCTAAACAGTGGATGTGAAAGTTGTGCTTACGAGTTTTCATAAATCACCTTTCAGGTATACAACTGATGGTGGCACCATTGGAACCCTGAAGAAGGGAACAATTCCTCAAGATGATGTTTTCGCTGGTAAGAAAGTGTCTTCCTATCTAAGACTAGAAACTACAACTTTGTTTTGTCCCTCTATACATGGTGTGTTGTGCTAAAGTGTACAGTGACTATTCTGTTGCCTTGTTTATTTACTTAAACAATATGAAGATGATTTAACATAATCTTTAGTACACTTCCCTAAGGATTTTGAGTCAGATAATAATTTGATCTTCCTAACTTTATAATTGTTACAAGCTTGTAGTATGCCTTTGGCTTTCTTCAGTTAATCGTTTTTGCAAATAACTATATGGTCCAAATGCAGCTGTTGATTTTTCAACTGGTGACAATCCATGGCCAATATTCAGACTACAGAAGGAATACAACTTGCCAGGAAAATCAGCCCCTCTAAGCACGTAAGTGGGCTATGCATCACGTTCAATATTCTCTTTAGCACGTAGTCTTTTTGCGGATGTAACCTTTTCTAGTGATGTTACCTCTTACTTTCAGGGAATTTTATACCGGATGGCTAACACACTGGGGTGAAAGAATCGCAACAACAGATGCTAGCAGTACAGCTAAAGCTCTTAAAAGAATTTTGTGCCGCAATGGTTCTGCTGTACTTTATGTATGCCAATGGAGCTTTTTTATCAGTGCATTTCATTTGCACTTTAGCTCAATTAATTCTTTTTCTTCATGAGTTATGTGTCCAGATGGCTCATGGTGGGACCAATTTTGGGTTTTACAATGGTGCAAATACTGGTCAAAATGAATCCGACTACAAGGCAGACCTCACTTCTTATGATTATGCAAGTATTTTTTTTCCAAATGATTTCTTTCTTTTCTTGAACCATTTCTGCAAGTCCATTTATTTATGTGATGTCCTTGACCAGGATGCACCAATAAAGGAGTATGGAGACGTGCATAATCCAAAATACAAAGGCATGCTATATTATATTTGAATTTTTCTGTTTGAAGCATTATTGCACGAGTGTTCGTTTAAAAGTTCCTGTTTGTATCTTCTCTCAAAGACAGTTGCTTTAGGTATTACATGCTTGATAAGAAAAAAAGAACTATTTTTGGTGTACTTTCTGGGTCATCTTGCCGGAAATCACCATGAGATAAAAGAAAATGCTTGATAGATTTTGAATGGCAGATCCTAATCTTTGCATCATCTGTGCGCTAACATAGATGAATGGATGTATGAATCGCTAGTTTTAAGTTATGCTATAAATGTCTAGAAAATTCTTGAAGAGCAGTTCTATGCTTAAAATGTACGTTTAAAGCACTGCTTTGTTTCTGTGTTTCTCATTACAAATGGTGGTATCAAGCAGCACTGAGAAGAGTAATACATGAATGCACTGGTACTCCTCTATATCCACTTCCTTCCAACATTGAAAGAGCAAGTTATGGGCTTGTGAAATTACAAAAGGTCGCTTCTTTGTTTGAAATCGTTGATAAGATCAGTGATCCACTGAAAGTGGCTGTTTCAGAGCAGCCTCTGTCTATGGAACTGATGGACCAGGTAGGGACCAATCCAAGTTTTCTGGCTCTTTTTCCGTTACTGAAGTTACAGGTTCACTTTTCGTATATCCATGATGACGTTTCTTTTATTCCAGATGTTTGGGTTTCTACTGTACATCTCGGAATACCAAGAAAAACATCGATACAGCATCCTATCAATTCCGAAGGTTTTTGCACGCATCCTTAATTTCCTTGGCAGGAAATTCAAGTCCATTGCTTCTAAGCTGTAAATTATGCTGCAGGTACATGACAGAGCTCAGGTGTTTGTGTCCTGCTCACTTGATGGTGTCAGAAATCCAAGATATGTTGGAATAATTGAAAGATGGTCTAGTAAAACCCTACAAATACCGAACATAGGCTGCTCATCTAATACCAGCTTATATATCCTGGTAAATTTTGGGTGGGTGGGAATTTTATGGGAGTTTTTCTTGCTTCCATAGATGTTTTACAATTGTTGTTAACTGATTCAATATTAACGACATTGCTACTGCTTAATCCTGCTGTTATTCATATATTCTTCAGAAATCTGCTGCGCAGTCTATGTAATGCTACTCTACTTAATACACGTCAAACTCAGTGAAAGTTAGATATTTGAATAGTTTGATAGAAATTGCATAAAAAATTATTGGAAGAAGACTGATGTGTTTGTGCCGTTCCATTATTATAGATGTGTGCAAGCATTGGCATGACAATAACTTGGTAAAGGATAATGACCTGAAATACAATTCAAACCTTCGGTATACATCGATGACTGGAGGAAGGCATGGCATGCTTCTGTAACATTTTTCGCTTGCACAAGTGGATAGCTGAGAATTTTTCCGTGGCTTATTTGGAGGTCTACCTGCGTGCAAGTATTAGCATGGCAAAAAAAAAAAACTACTGTTACTTAGTATCTACACATACAATACTAGCGTACTATTAACTAATATTTACAAGCTTCCTTTTGGATAAATAAATTGTCCTTAACATTTTGTTCCTTACCCACACCTATGTGAATTCTGTCTACAGGTAGAAAATATGGGTCGTGTAAATTATGGGCCATATATTTTTGACCAGAAGGTAAGTTCCCTTCACTCTCACATAACCTCTCACATTGCAGCATCCACATGGACCATAGTTACAACTTGTAAGCTTCCCGTGCTAATCAGTACCCAGTTTCCAAATACAGGGAATACTATCTCCTGTTGAAATAGATGGCATTACTCTCTGTCACTGGAAAATGTATCCGCTTTCATTCAATTCATTGGGAAACCTTTCAAAATCCCAACAAATCATGCAGATGACTGATGCTAGAGCTTGCAAAGTGTCCATGCATGGTGATTCACAAAATAAGTTAGATTTGCCACTCTATCTAAATGGTAAGTCCTTGCATGTGTTAATAATTCTGCAAGCAGTGAAATAGTCAGGAGTAACTAATTCCCATGCAGTCATGCTCATGGTAAATAGACAGGCATAACTGATTCCCATGCAGTCATGCTCATGGTAAATAGTCAGGCATAACTGATTCCCATGTAGTCACGCTCGTGGTCGGTCACGGTTAATTAGTCAGGCATAACTCATGATATATCACATTATATGAGGGACAGCTCACCTCTAGGATATTCCTACTTGATCCTAGTGAGTGAGATGTGACACAATATGAGGTAACATGATCTGCATGGATAATGTCATAGTGTCATACCAATTAATGCAAATAAAAAATTATGGTTTGGTTTGTGCTACAATAAGCAGTCTAAAGTTGTGCATTTATCCAAAATTCTTCGTCTTATTGGTGCAAGGAAAGGAGCAGGTTATGGCATTGCACTTTCTGAATCTCATGGAACAGTTGGCCTTTTTTTGCTGAACTTCTTGTTAGGTCAGGACTAGTTAGTGGAGCACTGGAGCTCTTTTGGTACCAATCAACAAAATTGCTGTAACTTGAAAATTCCAGAAACAAAAAATTTGGATCTTTCTTGAATTTTAACATTTTATGTTGAGTTATAGATGAATATTGAACAATAAATAGAACGGTACCTTTTCAGAACTGGTAATTTACATGTTTCCATGTTGCATTTGTACTAAGATCTCATATCTTGTTGGTGTTTTGAAAAATATTCTGCATCACTTCTCAATATCCTCGCGATATTTTGTGATGTAAGGCATTTCAGAAGAACCAGAATTTTTTGAAGGCCATTTTCATATTGACTCCGAGAGTGAGATAAAGGATACATTCATATCATTTCGTGGTTGGAACAAAGGGGTTGCTTTTGTGAACAACTTTAACATCGGAAGGTTCTGGCCGGTAAAATCCTGAGACCTCCACTTGGCAAATTATTTATCAATTCCAATTCATATTTTGTTCTTTCCTATAAAGAATTTCCGTTTTGCTCATGTGAGCTGAAAATGAACTGATTTTTTAGGCAATTGGACCACAATGTGCTCTTTATGTTCCTGCGCCAATCCTCAGACCTGGAGATAACGTTGTTGTATGTACTTAATCTATTCTTACATGAATGCGCTTTTTGTTTGTGTTTTTCCTGCTTTTACTGTATATTTTTCATATTGTGGAGAAATAGCTTCCATCCACTGAGCTCAGAATTTATATGCACAGAGAAATTTAGTTTAACAAAATCTAGTAACTGGAACTATTTATTGCTTAATGTCCTAGTATATCCTAAAAAAGGAAAATAACCGCCTAAGGAAAGTGCACATATATTTTTGGAGTGGTGTGGTTAGTAGAGTTCTTTTTATAGGGCTGCTTATTATTTTCTGTTTAGCGGGTGTAAGTAGCTAACATATGCGCCGATACCTTATTATTTTGACAGGTAATCTTTGAATTGCACAGTCCAAATCCTGAGCATACTGTCAACTTAGTAAAGGATCCAGATTTCACATGTCCTCCAAATTAACGAAAAGGTTCGGTGTATGTAGTACAGTGCAATCTTTTTTTTCTTTTGAGAGAGAAGGTACAGTGCAGTCTTGCCTTTTCAATACGAAGGTGCAAGGTTCCCAACTGAAAAGCATGTATCTATAATATATTCACCGCATATCATACTCACTATTGTATTTCGGAAATGTTGCTCATTGCATCTCCTGATGGATTCAAGCTTGTGTTTGTGAGTATTTTTCTGTTGCTGACGGGTGTTGAGGATTTTTCATTGATGCGCTAATGTGCTAAGATCTTTGGAGTTGTTCCTTATTCTCTGCTTAGTCACAGGCATTAGGCGGAAGCGGCCGTTTCAACGTAATTACTTTTCTGAATACAGATATGATGCCCTTTGTACGTTTTGGGAAAATATCTAACTATTAGGGGGTATTTGAAACGGCTTTTCGAAAGCCAAATCAAACATCCATGTTGGAGGAGTAGCCTCTACCTAGGCTCAGTTAGCCCACCAAGACAAATGCCCATTATGCGTATGACTACATGACATGCCTATTAAGCCTATAAAAAATATATTAGCCTTTGCTAATAGAGACCTCAAAGATGGGGCAATTGCTAAAACAATCTCTCTTATGGCTATAAATATAACCTCTGGGCATCATGGGGATAGCATTTTGAATATATAAAATAGACTTGAGTTGAGATTGAGCATTAGCCAGGGATAGAAATCTTGGTACCGGTGAAAAACCCGGCCAACGAGCAGTAATGGTTACCGACCGGTTACTGAAAAAACTGAAAAAATTGGATGGAATTCAGGTATCAAAAGTTGAATTTGGGCTGTTTTAAAATCAGTAACCATTTAGGTTACGAGAAAAAACAAAAACCGCTTAAAAAAACTAGTAAAAGGGGGAAAACCAAAGAAAATCTAGCAAAAAATGTTGGGACTAGCATATTTAGTTCATACAATATGTAATCTAACACAAAAAGCCTAAACCAACCTAGGAAGTGCATTTACATTTGAAAATTTTCGGCCGATTTTTTCCTTCTGGTACCCATCGGAATTTTCGGTAACCACTGGTTTTTTTAATCCCTGGCATCAACCATACTCTATACTACTCCCTCTCTTAAGTTTTAGACTTTGGATACCCTGCAAGGGCCTTTCAAAGCCCTGCATCCACTTTTTGGTGTGTAACCATAATATTTGGCGTCGTCCATGGTGAGTGATATAGAAGCTATGAGCTGAAGTGAAGGTGCTTGGCCAAGCACAATGGCGCCGAGAAAGAAGACGACGTGGGTCCTCAAGTGAAGGAGCACCTCGGCCGAGATCGCTGCCGCTAGAGCGAGGGAGTTGTTGGTTGAGGGCTCACACCCCTGTGGCAGCGCCGCACCAGGGTGGTCGTGCCTGGGGCCATGATGGGTAATGAATACGGCTCTCTAGCGGTACAAAACTGATGCCAAGGCAGTACTGCCGAATTACAACCAGTACCTCTCCACTAGTAGTTGGCTAAAGGGTGTTCTAGTGACATCAAAGTATTTTTTCGGCTTTAGCAATCCAGCTGTCCGGATCTTCCCCATCGAATTCAGGAAAATTCAGCTTGGGTGATTTGAGTATAGCCTGAGCCCTATTGATCTCTAGATGATATTGCCCATTACTCTGTCTAGGCTCCAAAAACTCATCCAAAGAGGGGGAGCTCTGAGGTTGAGCAGTGACCACAATAGCCCACTGCATGGGTCCATAGGGTGCCACTCCAGAATTCAAGTTGTTGGTATGTCGGTTACTATAGTGATGATCTGTTCTCAGTATGTAATGGGGCGAACCCGGGGATTATCTATTCCTTTTCCATTTCTTTCTCCTAGTACTACTAGGGGCACACAGACATTTCCCACAAAAGAGACTGGGGTGGATTGACTCTAGGGGAACAACATTTATAACTATAGCTTCACTGATTACTACCATAGAAAGTGCTGAGGAACGACTGAAATTACCTTGAAAACTAGATTGCCTGTCAGAGACCTCCGTGTTGGGATGCACATTCATGAGGTTAGACATCATGCCCACTAATTTGTCCATCTGAGCTTATACCAATTTCTGAGAATCTTCGTAACTTTTCTTTAATTCTGTTATGTTCTTCTTCATTCCCTCCATTTCCGCCACCGTGATATAAGAAGATTCGCCTTATCTGGCTTGGTTGATTGGAGCGGATCTCACCATTCTCGATTTGGGCAGATCTGACTAGGGATTTTACAAAGTCAGCAAGATACCAACTCAACCTCTCAGATCTGCTCAAAACTTCATCAATTCCCCTCAAGGTTCACCGGCTCGTGTGATTACGGAATTTTACTGGGAGACAACGAGTCACTCCCAAACCCTCATCAACACAAGTCTGGATCACCTCTATGGCCAAGAATCGGCGGCTCTGAAAAGTTGACGGTTCAATTGATCATCTACCAGCGAAAGGGAAGAAGACCTAGCAGAGCGTAAAGGCCGAATCCCCGCCCGCCGCCGGTCGCTGACGTGTGCACCGACGCGCGACGGCGCGAGCGAGTGGACTCCAGTCTCCAGCCCATTGCACGCGGGGACTCCGGCGTGCGTGCGTGCGTGCGCCCCATGCCGCGGACGACTCGCTCGACTCCTGCCGCGCCGCGCACGGCCGAGTTGAGATTTCGGACGTGAGTTTCGCTACGATTCGCCAGTTTTTAGCGTACAACGTGGTGGAATTATTGCACGGTGAATACTCCCTTTCTAAACACGCTACTGCGCTGCATCTTGGTTCTGGTACCGAAATGCATAGCGTCAGTCACTGAGAAATTGGAACACACGACATGCGTGCTGATGCACTGGTCCGACGTAGGGGACGATACATGGGCTGCGCTGGGGGACTGTACAAGTGTATATTAGTACCATGCGTGCATAGGGATGCTTGCTACGTACTTCCGATCGAGTGTATACTAATACACGCCGTGAAATTTGCGTAAGCATGCTTCTTCACGCTAGTCGATATCTTTACTATTATAAAAGGAGTTGGTGGTTGATCTGGCTTCTCTCACCTTTTCTCACAAAAGGTAGCGCTGACATGTGGCCCCAAAAGACCTACGCCGAATCTTTCCACATTTCCATCAAAATATCTTTCTTTCCATGATTTAGTGGTCAAGGTGGATTTTATCTAGACTGCATTGTAGAGTATATGCTGTATTTTTCATCCAGTGCTTAATCTTGTACTAACTGAATACTCGTTGCTATGGATTTTAAAATTTTATCATACTATATGTTCTGAAACTAACGGATGATAAAATTTTTTAGAACATACATATAAATATATTTTAAATTTTTTAAAATCCGTAGTAACGCACGGACATTCAACTAGTAATTGCGCAAGCTCCTGCGAAAGCTACATCCCTGCATCATATGTGGGAAGATGCTCTCGTCTCCCAGCTGTGTCCACACGTGCAAAAGTGTTCCTGGACAGTTGGACCAATGGGAAGGCTCCACAAGGAAGAACACGTAACGATCGATGAAAACGACGGGGGACATACATATCCCTGCAAGCCAATTGTTTCTTCCTAGCTCCTACTTTTACGACGGTTTTTCCCTAGCTTTTTGGGTAGCAACAGTCAATTGAGATTGTCACTTTGATTTTACTACTCCATCCATCGGTTGGCATACTTCGCAGTAGTCAGCTAGCTGCCCGGTGACAGACTATCACATCTCTACCAATCAAAGCCTCGCTTTCTTCGATTCCCACTCACCAAAGGTAAGCCTGTAATGTCATATACGCGTTTGTGTGGATCGCAATTGTTGATAGGGAATCGAAACGAAGTGACAACTGACACAAGCCATCGGTTCTGAGACGATCACACTGTCAATGATCACACAAGTCATCGGTTCTGGGTCCTGCTTTGGAGGTGCGTGACAACGGCCGCAACTGATCACCGCATCTCGGCGCTGGCGCCTGATCGATCCAGTCCTGGTCTCGATCGTCGAATAGCAGTCCCAGGGCGGCCGCGTGGTCCCTCGGTCGATACAGCGACCGCGGCTCGGCCCGTCCCGCTCGACGCGGCGCCACTCCACTCCGCCACTTACGCGCACGCGCGACCGTCGCGGCTGCCGGTTTTGCCAACGAAACGGCGGCCGATGCACGCTCTCCGATCGAGGCGCGTTCGTACGCGCGCGGTCGTCACGCCCGGCCACTCGGCGCCTCTTCTCGCGCGCGTTGCCTCGATGCGGCCGGGCCCCGGCGATCTAGTTGCGTCGCGCGCGCGCGCTCGGCGCCCGTCGGTCCGTTGTTTCGTCGCCAGGCGAGAGACGGTACGTACATGTGGATCGGTGCGTTTCTATCGCGTTGAGGCGACCGCTCGCGTGCCGTCCCCGGTCGAGTCGCCACGCGCTGGCCCCGCGCGGAAGCGCCTGTCACGTCGCTGCCCGTGCCGTGCCGCGGTGCTGGTGCCCACACTGTGCATGTGCCGGTCTGTGGGCTGCCCAATCCTGTCGAGCGATTCGGGTTGGGCCCCGCACTGCACGCTGCAGCTTTATGTCCGAAAATTTAGCACAGTAACGACTTTCCTCCTAAGGCCCCATCAATTCCTATTGTCCTTCTGTACGTGGCTGATGTGAATAGGATGGATAGTCTGTGTTCGAGACGCGGATGACCCGACCCGTTGTGTGTTGATCCGATCAACCTCTCTACCAGCTGAACGATCCGGGACACGCAAATGTTATCCTGGAATTCTAACAAGCGTGCGACACATGGCCTAGTCCTAGATCGAGCAGCCTTACGTTACGTATGCTCTTCATGTAAAGTCTCACCGCTCCGGCCGGCACAGAACGCTATGGCAGTGATCGCTTCTAGAAGGACGCAAACGTTGCGGTTTCTCTCTGCTCTCCTCCACCGCATACGGCGTGGTAAGTGGCGCGATCCCATTGGATGCAGGGGCTGGGCCCCAGCTTCATAGAAAGCGGCGAAGCAGGACTCCGCAGGGAGGAGGCAACTGCCTCACCAAATGGCGACGTGACGGAAAGCGAAATCTATTGCGAGGGAGATGCAACGAACCCAACTTGGTGTGCACCTGTTACGTCGCAGAGGCTCGATACATGCTCGCTGACGTGTGTCTTATGACTTTTAATTTATATCTTTTAAATTTTATTTATTTACGAAACAGATTACGAAAAGAAAGATAGTTCCATATGATTTTTGTCGATACAGCTAAAATCGGTACAGTGACTATTACGAGCATGTTCTTAACGGCTTTTAAAAGCCGCTTTTGGCTTTTACTACGGTACCTAACTTTCAAACGGAGTATTTTTTCAAGACGGAGTTTACAAGTTAATTGTAGTACATGTTAAAAGCTTAACATCTGTATCAACCAAAATCGCAAGCGGATATCTCTTCGTAATCTCTGTCGTAAACAGCTAAAATTCAAAAATTTCAGTCAAAAGCCATAAGCCGTAATCATATCAAACAGGCCCTACAATAGACTTATAAATCTTATCTTAAAAAATATATTATTTAAAAACTAATTATTATGACAAAGTATAAAAGCCATAAGCAGTAACTCCTGACGAACTTGCCATCATTTTCTTTGTCAGTGAACAAGGCAGATCACCCATCCCAAAAAGGTCGAGTAATCAACGTCAAAAAGATATCTCGTGATCTTGAATATTCTCAATACTTTCAGAAAATCTATGCTAAAGAATTAGCATAAAATATATGATTTATTATTTATAGATCACATACAAGATAATAGAGTAGAGGTATGTCTGAAAATAATAAGAAACATAGCGAACCACACGTGTATATTATACACAAGTAACTTTTAACAAGAACCAATGCCTAATATGCTAGATTTCCTCGTGATCCGTTTGGCACCTTCCCAAATTGTTGATCAAAACTAAAAACCCATTTTGAAGATAGAATAATGTGCAGCAAACTCCAGTTTTGACATGTACAGTAGATTGACATCAGTCATCTATAAACAATGTCACATCATTTTCATGCTAAGACAGAGAGAAAACCATCTTTTACTGAACAGATGATTTATTATCATGAACAAATACACTTACAGACAACGGCCTATCGGAGTACAGACAACAATTCTTTATTCCATTGTAAATATCGTCTCTAATATTTTTAGTAGATGTGTGAAGAGCTTTATAAGGTGGTGATCGGTTCGGCTGAAAGCTGAAAGCTTATATTGAAAACATGTGAATGGTGAAAAAAACAGAATGGTGAGAGAAGCTTATTTAACATAATTAAATTTAAAAATTGAAAATATAAAAATATGTTAGCCCATCACAGACAACGCAAACGAATACGGGAAAAAAAAGAACCGACAAAAAAACTCAAAAAAAAGTCAAAAATTCAGAAAAAGACGAAATTATGAATAGTGTAAAAATAAGCTTAAGCTTTAAGCCATAAGCCATATTGATCACCCTTATTAATATCAGTTGTCTCTAGTGTTATACATGCTCTAATAGAAGCATAGCGAACCTCTGAAGTACATATTATATACAAATAACTGTTAACAAGAATCAATGCCTAATTTTCTTGCGATCCGGTTAGCGCCTTCCTGAATTGTTGATCAAAGTAAAAGCCATTTTGAAAACGTACTTATATATGGAACAATGTGCTGCAAACTCCAGGTGCCTCGATATTCCTGATGAGGAAGAGCATTTTCTGCTCGAAAGAAAAGAGAACAAACCCACGCGTCCGTTTAAAGTTCATGCACAAATCAGCACAAACTACTCGCAGATCACATGCTACCGACTGCCGAGTAGGGGCACAACAAGCGTACCGGAGTGGCGCGAAGGTAGCAGAAACCAACTTTTTTTTATTTAACCCTATTTTGCCATCGAAATTTCAAATATAAACCCCTAAATCAGAAATTACAGTTTTGGCTCCCTATCCGACTGCAGAAGCACAAGAGGCCAACACTTGCCACATGTTGCAGCTGGAGAGTGCGGAACCTTCCAGCCACTGCGGGACCATGGCGCAGCGTGGAAACGTTCAACCGGGCGCGGAAGGTGGTGGGGCCGCCTTGCTCCCGCGCTCCCCGACAGAGGCAACAAGGAACCCGGCGCGTATTGTCTGACGTGACTTTGCTTCGTAACGTCCATCGGATGGACGATCAACGGTCAGCATTTTTTGATTTCTAGTTTTTAGTTTTTTTATTTTTACCTTTTGTAATTTTTTTCTTTTTTATATATTTCTTTATATTATTTGTGTTAAAATAACCTATTTTTAAATAAAAATATGTTATTTTTATTTAAAAAATAGGTTATTTTAACACAAATAATATAAAAATAAAAAATTACAAAAAGATAAAAATAAAAAAACTAAAAACTAGAAACTCAAAAAAAAATCAAAAAATGCATCTGAGCCGTTCGTTGCCTGATGGAGGGGCTTTAGGGAGTAAAGTCTCCCTAAAGTCAGAGAATCCCGTCTGCAAGGAACCATGCCCCCTGGCCTGGCAACAAGGTGTTGCGCTGCCTGGCCACGGTAGCTCGGCGACTCTACTAACTCTTGCAGAGCATTGTTCGTTATACCCTATTCATTCGTTAAGAGTGATTAAACAGATGATGCCCATTGATATTGCAATAGTAGCTACTAGTACTATTTTATTTTTCTATAGATTTGTTAGTAGAAGTCCATATAAAATTAAAAGTTCATTACACCTTCCGTAGCAGCTTCTCCATCTTTCTCATCTCCAAACTAGTTGTTCCACATCCTCCTCCTCCTCACTTTTCACCTCTCCCACCTGATCGGCAAGATACTCATGGCAATCAATACAGGTTGCCCACCATCTCTCTACGCCTTTGTTCGACTCGAAATTCTCGGGACGCCTCCTCGGATCTCTATCGCCCACTTTCTCACTGTTTGTGATTTTTGAATTTTTGGACTTTTAGGGGACATGTACAAATTAACACCCTACACATTGCATAATTATTATTTCATAACACACTAAGTATTTTTATTTTTTTTCCATCAATTAGTCTGTGACTCTGATAATTATTTTGTTACGCACTAAATATTTTTTTATTTTTTTCCGTTGAATCGTGTGTGCACTTCTAGCTAAAAAGGCTTCAGATTTTTGAAATTTTTGACTTGTACGGAACATGTCAACATTAACACCGTACACATTGCATATTAATTATTTTGTAACCCACAAACTATTTTCAATTTTTTTCCAGCAAATAGCCTACGTACTTCCAGCTAATAATGTTTTAGAATTTCAAAATTCTCACTTTTATAGGACAGGTATAAATTAACACTCTGCACATTGCATAATAATTATTTTTAATGCACTAAATATTTTTATTTTTTGTCAAATCGTTTGTGTACTTCCAGCTAAAAATGCTTCAGATTTTTGAAATTTCTGACTTTTACAGGACATGTCAAAATTAACACCATACACATCGCATAATAATTATTTTCTGATGCACTAATGATTTTTGATTTTTTTCGTTAAAAACCTATGTACTTCCACCTAATAATGTTTCAAATTTCTAACTTTTAGGCAACACGTACAAAATAACAACCTATACATTGCGTAATAATTATTTTCTAATGCACTAATTGTAACAAATTTGTTTGCATGCAAACTCATTTAGTTAAACATAAGCAAAATCATGCACATAATTACCGTGACTAATAAGTAATTACCGACATTAAGAACACTATGTCTTCTAAGTGAACTACGGGTACAAACCAAGTAAATAAGGCTACTACTACTTTTATACACTAAGAAGGTACTATTTAGCTAATTACATGCTAAACACATTGCTAAAACTATAGCTGCATATAGATTAAAAATTAGTTTTTCTTCATACTCACAAAGCAATCTATTCAAACCAAAACCACTCAAAACTTGGCGGACCCTCAGCCTTCCTCCCTTCTCTCCCTCTCTTTGTCTCTCCTGCCTTCGGATGAAATGAGGGATCAAATGATCTCGGGCATTATATTACGCACAAGCCAACAGGGCCCGAGGGCCAATGCCTGCACAGCGTGGGACACGCGTGAGGTCACGGTCCATGGGCGCGCCGACACGTGCAAGGGGGCACTGCTACTGTACCCCCTAGCGCGGGACATGACCGCTGCCTGCCACAATCGGGTAGGGCGAGAGGTTTATGGAGCCCACCACATACTGTATCGTGATCGGCGTCGATGCTACAGTGGACAGGTTGTACCACGCTCGGGGTCGTGGTACCAGCCACCCGTCAACCTCCTCCTTCCGCGCTCAGTAAAAGACTACCATTGCAATTATATGCGGTACAGGACTAGTTTTCAAATTGAGAAGACACTAAATGGCCAAATTAATAAAAAAAATCGCAGAAACCAGCCCCGGAAAATAAAAAAATTGCAATTATCAAGTCCACGAGCACCCCTCCGGCAGCACAGGGGAAGACCTGTCCGATACGGCGCACCCGATCCGATCCCCTCTTCCCACCTCGCTTTCTTCTCCCGCCTTCCTTCCCTCCCCGGACACGCGCACGCACACACACCCCCACCCCACCCTCCTCTCCACCCACCCACCCTCCCCAACCCAAGCCTATTGCTATACGCCGCCGCCGCCGCCTCCTCCCACCTAAACCTCCACCTCCTCTTGCAGTTCCAGCCACTCGCGTCTCTCTCTAGCTCGAGTTCCCGTGTTGCTTCTTTGGCGACGCAACTGCTGTTTTGAGCCGACGCGGGGGTGCCGAGCGCGTGTGATAGGCGCTGATCTTGCGATGGCGGCGGCGGTCTGCGCTGAGGAAGAGGCGCCGCGCGCGGCGTGCCCGGCGGAATGCGCGGGCGGGATCGAGAAGCTGGATCTCGGCGACGGCAGGGCGGGGATCGCCGGGGACGGCAAGAGGAGCGTGTACCTGATGGACTGCGCGCCGGTCTGGGGCTGCGCGGCGACGCGCGGCCGCGGCGGGAGATGGAGGACGCGCGCCGCCGTCCCGCGCTTTGCCGACTTGCCGGTGCGCCTGCTCGCCAGCCGGCGGGACCTCGACGGGCTGGGCCTCGACGCCGACGCGCTCCGGCTGCCCGCGCATCTGTTCGGCGTGTTCGACGGCCACGGCGGCCCCGAGGTACGCAGGCTTGGAACGATTTAGAGGCATTTGATTGGTCGCCGCGCGCAGCCTAACTCATGATTTGACGATTTGTGGCATCGTGTTGTTGTGTAGGTGGCGAACTATTGCCGGGAGAGGCTCCACGTCGTCTTGAGCAACGAGCTGAGCAAGCTTGGTAAGGATTCGGGGGGGACGAGCGAGGTGGATATGAAGGAGCACTGGGATGAGCTCTTCACTAAATGTTTCCAGAGAGTAGATGATGAGGTGTTAGGGCGAGCTAGCAGGCTCATTGATGGCGTCGAAGAGTTCCGGTCAGAACCAGTTGCCGCGGAGAACGTGGGCTCGACAGCGGTTGTCGCCATCGTGTGCTCCTCTCATGTGGTGGTGGCCAACTGTGGGGATTCACGCATCGTGCTCTGTCGCGGCAAGGAGCCCGTGGCTTTGTCAATTGATCTTAAGGTAAGCAAAATTCTTAGGGTCATGATCCATCTTGTTGGGTTAATCTGATTATGCCTCGCTGTTTCAGCCTGACAGGAAGGATGAGCGGGCGAGAATTGAAGCCGTGGGAGGCAAGGTCATCCAATGGAATGGTTACCGGGTGTCCGGTATACTTGCTATGTCACGATCAATTGGTATGCATATTGATTCCTGTGATAGATTTAGGTTGAAGCACTTTTTTGCTTTTTTCCCCCTTGTGTAAATGAATTATATGACATGCTGTGCCATTGTAAGGACTAAAGACTATGCTTTGAGCTGGAAATTGTAGTCATAGCAACATAAGAGCATGATATGAAGCTATGCTGCATGATGTCGAATTACTTGATCCCAGTGCAATAGAAGTGGGATGTAAGTTGTGTGATCATTTTGGTGCATTGCTGCTTTGTTTTGAGATCTAGGGAAGTAATAGCGCTGTAGGAATTAATTTTCACTATATGTAACTGTTGTGGCTACTGGCCAAACAGTAAACTAGGAGAGTAGTGAAGTGGTTGTGATGGATGAACTATGCTTGCCCTTTCTCCATGTTCATGGCGCACATATTTAAATCTACATAAAGCATGATTACAATATTACCCTTACAGCCGTGCATCCCCCAAAGGGGCATAAATATCATTACACATCACACTGGGACCTATAACCTCCCCAAGCAGGCCGGATGGGCTCAGGTGGGGGCCATTCCTACTACAGGAGCCTCTCGTGGTAAAGGGCTTCTCACGAGCCAAAACCATACCGCTGAGCCCTTTGGCCCCCTTCGTCCTGTGTTGTCTTTCTTCGTGGGCCATACGGTGTGTAGGCGTGTTGAAATCTGACCGGAGTTGTACCGCCTTTTCGCGCGTAGCGGGACACGCGGCTGTATGCTGTTGGCTCGTCGTGCGGTGCCGGTTGAAGTCTAACCTTGGTCGTGCAGTCATTTTTGGCGTCGTGGGACACATGTACGCGTGCGGTTGGCGCGTCGTGCGCTGTCAGTTTTCGCTGGTTGTGCTTCCCAATTGTGGAAGAGTCGAACATGATTTAAAGCTGTGATGGCCGTCATGTCACTGTTCCCTGTGCTTGAGTCGTCGTCACAATATTGCTTTTTTACCACCGCTCCAGTGCGCACTGCTGCCATATACACCGCTTGTTGCCGCCGGCCACCGCCGCCATATCTCTCCCTTTCGACGGCCCCATTTGTTAGATGGTGTCGTGAGCAGGCTAGCCGGAAGCACTCTGTCATTTGCCCCCGTCCGTCCTCCGAAGAACTATAGTAGAATGGCCCGTGGCGATGACCGTTCCCGCCTGGAATTCTCGTGAGTATACGGTGCGATCGTATGCGCACACTGTTCAGCGTGCATATTTCACAACGTGCTTGGTGGCGCTGACTCGTGCGCCGTCGAGGAGGTCCAGAGACAGAGCTCGCTCTTCCGTCAGAGCCTGACTGAGGACTCTCCTTGAACCGGCTTTGATTTCCTTAAGCGTGACCGCCTCGTCGCCAAAGAGAAACTTGAACGGCATAAATCCTGTCGGACGCGTGACTATTGTGCGGAGGGACCATAGTACGCTGGGAAGCTCTTCGACCATTTGCCTTTTGGAAGGCTTACGAGGCGTTTCTTGACCTTGGCGGAGATTGCGTCGTTTGCCCGCTCAACCGCCCCGTTAGACTTCGAGTGTCCGACTGAGGCATATCGGAGCATGATGCCCATGCGGTCGCAAAACGCCTTGAAGGGCGCGGAGTCGAATTGCAAGCCATTGTCGATAGTGATCTCCCTGAGCACTTCAAAGCGGCAAATGATGTTCTGCCAGAGGAACAGCTGCAGAGCACCGCTGCAGAGTTTACCTTGGTGAGCGCAGCCGCCTCGGGCCACGTGGAAAAATATTCGAGGGCGACTACGACGAATCGTAGGTCCCCTGGGGCGCATGGGAGCGGCCCAACGACGTCGATGCCCCACTGCGCCAACGGCTATACCGGTGGGATGGGCCGCAGATTAGTGGGAGGTCTATGAATGACCCTTCCCATCCATTGGCATCCGCACCAGCGCACGAGGTCATGTGCGTCCGCGATGGCCATTGGCCAATAGAAGCCCTGCGTGAACGCCTTGCTGACGAGGTATCTTGGCGCAATATGTGAGCCACAAAGCCCTGCGTGAATTTCGGCGAGGCGCAATGCCCGCCGCATTGCAAAAACATCGCGATGGCGGGCGCAAACCCCACACTTGTAGAGAACGCCATCCAGGACTTAGAAGGACCTGACGTGATGCTGTAGCCGCCGCAGCTCGAGAGGATCATCTGGTTCGGCTATACCTTGCAGAAGGCCGTAGATGGGCTCCCGCCAGTCGCCTTGCTGGGCGATTTGGTGGATGAGGGTTGTATCACGCTTGTCATGCTCAATAGTCGCGGTGACTAGAACTTCGGTGAACGCCCCTGCGGCGGAGGGATCTGTTGACTGGCGGCCTTGGCGAGCGCATCAGCGTGCTCATTGTCCGCCCACGAATAGCTTTCACCGTGATACCCAAGAAGTGGCGCTCCTTCGCCCTTACCGCGGCTAGATATTTGGCTAGGTTGGTGTTCTTGGCCTGGTAAGAGTTGTCGACGTGCCCGCAATCAAGCGCGAGTCGGTGTGCATGAGCACCCTCAGCACGCCGAGAGCCTTAAGCTTAGCGTGGTCGAAGAGCGGCGTTCGTACTCAACGGTGTTATTTGTCGCTGGGAACCCGAGACGTGCCGAGTATAGAAGGAGATGGCCCTCCGGCGTAGTGACGACTGCACCTACCTGGCGTCGGAGGCGCCGTCAGTGTGGAGGCTCCACACTGGGTCTACTGGTAGCTAGGCTTGTGGCTGAGCTGGTAGAGTCCATTCGGCGAGAAAGTCCGTCAGAACCTGAGACTTTATGGCCGTGCGCAAAGCGTATGTCAAGGAGAAAGGCGAGTTCGGCCACCCACTTGCCAATGCGGCCCGTGGACTCCTTATTGTGCAGCATCTCCGCCAAAGGAAATGAAGAGAGCACGATGATGTGATGAGCCAAGAAATAATGGTGGAGCTTCCGCGAGGCTATGATAAGGGCATAGGCCAATTTTTCCAGTTCAGTGTACCGTGTCTTGGCGTCCTAAAGGGCTTCGGAGACGAAGTACACTGGTCGCTGAAGGGATCCCTTCTCAGGGACAAGGACTGCGCTGACTGTTGTTGCTGTAGCCGCGAGGTACAACAACAACGGAGCCTCTGGTGTCGGGGCCACGAGGGTGGGAAGACTTGCAAGATGCTTTTTGAGGTCATCGAAGGCCCTCGCGCACCCCTCATCCCAATGGAATCCATCGTATTCGCGAAGGGTTCTGAAGAACGGAAGGCCTCTCTCAGCCGCCCTCGATAGGAAACGGCTCAGTACGGCCATGCGGCCGATGAGCCTCTGGACCTCTCTTGTCTTCTTGGACGGCTCTATGGCGAGGATTGCATCGACCTTCTCCGGGTTCGCATGTATCCCCTGTCCTGACACCAAGAAGCCGAGCAACTTTCCAGCCTGCACGCCGAGGACGCATTTGTCTGGATTCAGCTTGATGCTTGCTCGTCGGAGGTTGTTGAAGGTTTCCTAGAGGTCTTGGCCATGGGCGGCGAGTTGTCTGGTCTTGACGACCACGTTGTCAACGTAAGCTTCGACGTTCCTTCCGAGCTGGGAGGCGAGGGCGAGGGCCACCAGGCGTGTGAACGTGGCTCTCACATTCTTGAATCCAAAGGGCATTCTGACGAAGCAATATTACTCTTACAGTCGTGCATCCCCCAAAGAGGCATAAATGTCATTATACACATCACACTGGGCCCTATAACCTCTCCAAACAGGCTGGATGGGCTCAGGTGGGGGCTATCCCTACTACAATAACCATCATAAGATTTATGCAACCTGAAGCCCCCAAGTTCCTGGGTGTTACTTGTCATAGCTTTTGTCATTTAGAAAAGCATATCTAAATCAAACGCCACATTATTTCATATTGAGCTAGGCAGATTTCTCTGGTTATTTGCCCAAAGACCTTGGGTTATGCTAGTGTCTTGTGACTTGGTTTTTTTGGTAGATGCTATATTCTCATATGTTCTCTATTGTATAAAATGAGATATTTCCATGTGCTGTTGTTTTATTTATTAGGTTATATGTTCTTTTGTATTAAAAATTTAATGCCCACTTGAAGTATCAGCTATTTATTCTGGAAAAAACAGCAATTTGGGTTTGCAAAATGAGGTTAAATGTATCTCTGTGATTGAATTGAGTATGCAGATGTGATTAAGAGAAGAAGTTGCCTGCCACAGTAGAAAAAGCCATCTTTTATCAAAGCAACAAAGGTATCTTATGTCATGTTCATGCAAGTGGCACTTGCAGCTTCGACCATGGCTAATATTGGGTCTTAGTTGGATCTGTTCACATCTCCTGGGCCATTCAAATCAGTTACACTAAACACTCGGACAACATTGTTCCTCCAATTTCACCCGAAAATTTAGTTGAACCAACGACAGTTCAGCTGACTTCTCTGTGCATTGGGTAACATTTGTCCAAATTTATTGCGAGCTCTGCTAACTTGAACTGGAAATTACTGATATTGCAGGTGACCGATATTTGAAGCCATTTGTCATTTCAAAACCAGAAATTACAGTTATTCCTCGGTCAAAAGATGATGACTGCCTCATTCTGGCGAGCGATGGGCTATGGGACGTCGTGTCAAATGAAGAGGCATGCAAAGTTGCGCGCCGACAGATCCAGCTGTGGCACAAGAACAATGGCGTTACACCATCATGCTCTGATGAAGGTGATGAATCCACCGATCCTGCTGCGCAAGCAGCTGCCAATTATCTCGCGAGGCTTGCGCTGAAAAAAGGAAGTGAGGACAACATCACTGTTATTGTGGTCGACTTGAAACCGCGAAAGAAGGTCAAGAACAATTCCTAACAGGGAATGGGTTCACCCGAGTTACTGACCATGATCCGTGTCCAAGAGTTCATACTACTAGTCGGTCTGCCTCACGAGACTTGACCCACATTTTTTCGCTGGGCTTCAAGAATTGTACATGTATATGCTAGATATATTTTCCATCTAGGCGCTATGCGTAACCCATTATGGATTCCTGCGGTCAAAATCTGCTTCAGTCGGCTTCAGCCTTCAGCCCTGGCACGTGGCAGCCCTTGTAATCTTGTATAATAATTGAACTTGTGAAGAGCCAAGTGGCTGAGATGACCACTACTAAAATTCAACACATTGTTACCACTATTCCTGAATTAAAGCTTGCTACTCAAATGGATGCATAATATATTGCTTGTCTGCGTGTGTTTAACCCCGTCTCGTGCGAATGGAGGAGAAAATGTAGGTAAGATGACCCAAGAAAAGTACAATTACCAAACCAATCAAGCAGATCAGAAGCCTAGAAATTTTCGATGGAAACTGTTGAATGGCTTGGTATCTTCTGTACAACGAGAATTAACGTGTAATATATACACCCTACTTCCGGTCGTTCCTGATTTGTCCGCAGCTAGGTAAGGGGCTCCGTGATTCCGGGAAGTGATAACTACTCATTCTCTCATTCGCAATACAAATGCAAAGCTCTGGTTTTCATGAATAAAAGGCAGCAGGTCATTCTCCGCCGTCTCCTCAATATTTGGCATCGACTTCGCAATATCTTCAAGTGAAAAAGGTATGCTGCAAAGAGAAATGAAACAACAAAAATGAAAACGAGTAATCAGTGACAGTGTGTAAGGGCATGAAGATTGGAACCTGGAAACTTTTTGGCATGGCACAAACCTGGAATCGTCATCCAGCAGGACCGAAAAGCCGGTGACACTATTTGATTCGTCATGCAGCGTTGCTCTCATGCTTGATGCGAACTATAAATAGTAAGGAAATAAAGCAGAAGTCATCGAATTAACATTCCAAATGGAACAGCAAACCACATAGTGTACGACTAAATTGTATGATTACACCGATTAAACCTATCGACTTACCTCTGCTGAAACAATGTTTGTGCCATTCATATCATCCCAGTACATAACAACTATCCGCTCTAGCTGCTGTAAGCTGAGAGCCTGGACAAATAGTGAAATGATTACAAATTACGGAATAAAAACATGATCCTTGGTCAAAGCAGATAACACTTACAGGGCAAACATCGTTGCGTATCTCTCTCCATGTCCTTATTGGCTTTAGAGAAATTACCTGATGAATGAAAAAGGGTAGGAAAATATTTCAGAAAGTAAAGTTTCATACTATTCAGTTTGTGTACAAGGGCCACAAGCCCACAAAAGTTTGCTTTTTCTTGGGGGGGGTAATGAAAAACACACCAGGAAATCGACAGCTTGTCTTATATGCCTCAGTGCTTCCCAGGCTGAATCTGCAAGCTGTGACAATACTAAAACATAAGCCGACAGTATTTGAAAAAGCTGTCGCAATAAAAAAGCTATGTGAACAACCTCTTGAGTAACATCATTGCACCAATGTTTTAGTTGAGTTAGTCCGGCTCTAATATATTCTCCGTTGCTAAATGAACAACATTCACGGCGCAAAAGGAGTCTGTTTTCAAAAGAACAAAAAATTAGAACAGCTCATACACTGAAGGAAATGCTATAGGAGCGCAAAAAAAATGCTTACCTGTTAAATAGTTGAACGTTGACCATATAAAGTATTTGAGTAAGCAACTTGTGGACCAAAATCGACGGGACCTGCAAATTTATTAGAGTGGGACAATTGCCCTCATAAGTCGTAACTCTGCAAATGGATACTGCATTGATACTTGTATTCATTTAGGACGTACACGATTGGCTCTTAGCAGATGCAGGTAGTTGTTGAGGATTTTCACGATTCCCAGCCAATGTGTGAGTAGGTTGTGTTGGCCCAAGCCACTAGCTGCAGACAGCGAGGCCTTTTCTTGATTCAAGTGAGAAGTTGTTGGATCCTAAAGATTTACAATATTTACAGAATTTTCAACAGCAAAGTTTCACAGCTGATAATTACTTAAGAGAGGCAGTACCTGGATGCACAACTCAAGTAATGGGTTTAGCTCCTTCTTCACTTTGTCGTTTATCAATCCAAACACCTTTTCAATCAGATCCACAAGCTGCTGCTTGAAGAGCAAAGCTGGATATTTTGCTTCAATTTGGTGCAATCCACTAGTTCCATCCACTGATCGACCACTGAAATAAGCAAGCCCGCTATTTGAAGTTTGACTATCTTGAAAAATCCTGTCGTAGGAAAATCTTCGTCTATGTGGAGCTGATATTGCTGCCCTAGTTATTTTAAAAGAGCGTTGCAGGAGAACTGATAACGTCGACAAGTTGGATAACCAGTAGGCCAAGCTTCTCGTATCATGCTGAGCCTTGAAGTAAGAGGAATGTCAGTAAATATAAGAACAATGTAATGATCCTGAATTCAAGGTACTGGAAAATTGGCTGCACAGAGCTGTCTCGTATCATGTTACAAGGTGCAGAATATGTGCTACTTGAGTACCGCTACAGCATAAGAATAAAAATTTCAAAGCAAAGTGCTACAAACCTCTATCGCTGAGTTTATAGCTTGAAGGATACTGTCGAAGATGCCTGTCTTTGCTGATTCAAACGATCTCCAATGAAGAAGACATTGGTATACAAGAAGAGCAGCAACAGGTTTGCTCCCAGAGAATCCAAGATGCTGGGTAATGTACTTAAGCAATAACTGCTGATCATCCTGGGGCTGCTGGTGCGAAGGGTACCAAAAATAACAAAGTTATCACTTTAGCAATGGGGGGTTAGGTAAACTCAGCAAGTATCAGCAAGCCTACCTGATATACTTCATTAAGTACCCTTTGCATTTTCTCCCCATTTTCATAATCTTTTTGGTTAATCAAATCAGGGGCACTACTCTGCAATATTTTTTTAATCAAAGTCATGACAGCTCAATTAATTTATCAAACAAAAAAATCAGAATCGACGTGCAGCCATATACTTGATTAAACTACCATAGAGGGTCTTGTTTCTGCTGGACCAATTGAGGACTTCATTTCAGCATATGCTACGTTGCCATTTAAAATATGACCATTTTCTGGACTTCTCTGTTGAAATGCATCTACCAATTCAGATGAGAACATTCAACAGTCATGCAAATGTAAGTTCTATTGAAGACACATTACATGGATCATACTGATTTTGGGGCATGCAGCTTGAGACTTGGCAGAAGATGGAGGAGTCGCAAGTGTTTGTTGACGAAGAATTTGATTTTCTGCCTCTAAGTTGGCTGCCTTTCGTTCTAGCCTGTGTTTGAGGAAGGATGGATAACAATTGATAACTGTTCCATCAAAAGTTGATAACAAAGAAGTGCAGTATGTGGCCAAATGAATTACCAAAAATGGGAAGTTGTTTTCTATGGATACCTTTGTAAGGTCTCCTGAAGCTGAGTAATAATTTTACCAGAACCTTCAATTTTCTTGATCAAGTCATCATTTCTATTTAGGAGGTCTTCATTTCTCCTTATTAGATCCTCATTTCTTCCATGAGCTTCAGTAAGTGCTTTCTTCACGGCATCACTTTCTTGTTTCTCCATTACAAACGAAGACAGTCTTGATATGGCATCTACTTGAAGCCTAATTGGTAAAGAGTAAACACATTAGTCTCCAAAAGGATAATAGAATGATCGGTAATGATGGCATTGTAGTTAGTGCACTACAATTGGAGAAAGCTAGATAGAAAATTAAGATACCAACTTTTGCACAGTATCTTGAAGCTGGTGGGCCCTGTATTCACTGTCTCTAACTTTCTTAAGTAACTCATCATTTCTCTCCTGAGCTTCAACAAGAGATTTCCTAATTGTGTTATTTTCTTGTCTTTCAGCTTCCAAAGAAGAAACATTTGCCGCTATATTTTCTTTAAGCCTGTATTTTTGGGCAAAGACAACTGTTATAGCTTCATGATGTTGACAATCAATAATGGATGGCAGCAAGAAATATTCGAGTTCAGAATAAAAAGGGAAATTACACAAAACCCCAGGTGTTATGTGACATATGTCATATAGACGTAGATTTATGAAAAGTTTCAGTTTACCTTAGATGCTCCCAAATGCTTTTCTATAGACTTGTCCGTTACTGTTCCTTCAACTTTGATAGGTTTGCCACGTCAAAAGACATTTGGCATGCACGTGGCCATCAATTTGTCACTGTATATATATGTTTTGAAAACATGTCACTTTATATTGAAATATTAGGCCCCGCTTGGATCCCTGAATTGAATCTGGCTTGTGGAATTGGAGTCCCAATTCAATTTCTAGTACAATTGGAATTGGGCTACGGTTCTAATTTTTTGTTTGGTTGCCAATGAAATCATAACATGGAAATGAAATCATAAGGCAATTCAAATTTCTGTTTCGATGAACCCTGAAAATGAATTGGCATGTTGGGGAAGAAATCGAACCAGGAAGCTTGATGGTGAACGGATAAGGGCGTCGGGGGTGGTGGCCTGAGCGGCCGCTTGCTGGGTGGCCGCCGGAGCCTCGCCGGAGAAGTGGAAGGATGAGATAAAGAGAATAAACATGGGAGGGTATAGATCTGTATGTCGGGACGAGGAAGAACAAGATATGGCGGCGCTGGCGATGGGGAAGAAGATGTCGTGACAGCGCCGGCGTTGGGTAAGAAGATTTCATGGCGAGCGGTGCCGGAGAAGACGGTCCCATCCAGATAACTCTAGATCCGAGAACTTAAAAGCCGGGAGGAACATTGCCAGAGGGCGGTCAGGGACTTGCCGGAAGGCGGCCGGAGCGACCGCCGGAATTTCGCCGGAGACGAGGAGGGGAGGAACAGAAGCGAGTGAACGGAGGGGAAGGAAGGCTTCGTCGAATGAGTCGATTGATGTTTCAGATCGTTACCCCTCTGAATCGTGGCAAGCCACGTCCGTTGTTCACAAATCCAGGCTGAATTGGGCCCAAATTTCAATTCCATTTCTAATGGACATCCAAACAGCTGAAATTATTTGGCTAATTTCCAATTACTCGATTCTAGGCCCAATATAGGAATCCAAACGGGACTTAGATCCATTCAAGTGCACATGTGATAGTGCGACATAGCTGCCAAATCGTGCTGATATTTTTTCAGTATGAAGTGACAAATTGGTGCTACATTAGCACCATGTATGCACTGCGTGGACACAACAGTCTCGTGTCGCTGATGTGGTAACAAGGGAGGATGTTCCAGAAAGTTACGAATTTAGTACAGACAAAACACAATATAGGGCTAATTGAAAGATTTTAGTAAATCTGAGGTTTTCTGGCTTTGTAGGTAACCAGATGGGGTTTTGTGTAATTTTCAAGAAAAAATATAACAAGCTGAAACAGGGAACTATGAGCACGTACTTGTGATATATTATCCAGAAAGCTTATTCAAGGTACTTACATATTTATAGTGTTTTGAAGATGCTCAATTTTTTTGTTGGCTTCATCAATTTTCACCAGTAACTCTTCATTTTTGTATTCAGTCTCGGTAAGTGCTTTCTTCAATTCATCCTTCTCTCGTCTCTCAGATAGCAACAAAGTGTCTTTCGCTGTATGATCGCCAAGCCTAAATTGAATCAACAAAAAATATTTCAAATATTAGCATCTACATATATGCAAACTCTCTCTCTCTCTCTCTCTCTCAAGCATTGCCAAAGCCAAACACAGCTTAAAAAAAACCATGGCTAGATAAAGTACCTTTGTATGGTGCCTTGAAGAAGACCAATTTTCTTGTCAACATCCTCAAATTTCTTTAGTAACTTCGAATTCCTTTCTTGACTTTCTGCTTGTGCCTTCATGGTTGTATTGTTTTGCTCTCGTTCTCTCAAGAGTAAAGCCTCCTTTGCAGATGCATTTTCTTGAAGCCTGTATTCATGAAAGAAATATGTAGTTGATTCAACAATTAAGAGGGATAAGATGTATATTTCTTATAAAAGTTCATGTCCCTAGAGGTTGTTAGAGCATAAGATGAATGATTTACTTGATAGGATCTCAGCAAGTTTCTTAAAAAGGGATAGACTACCAAGGAACGATTATCGACCTCTCAACAGTTAGCTGAAGCTGAAGAGTATGCTTATCAGAATCCTGAATTTTCTTGATTAACTCTTGATTTCTCCCCTGAGTTTCAATTAGAGTTTTCTTGGTCGCCTCATGTGTTTGTTTTTCTGAAAGCAATAAAGTGTCTCTGGAAGTAACTTCTTCTTCAAGCCTGTGACCATTGAAATAAAAGGTCATTATCGCATTGTAATGATAATATTGAGAAATAAGGTGGGACATGTATCCACTGAAGAGAAGTGTCAGACCTCTTGATAGTATCTTCCAGTTGTTTTCTGATTTCTTGGGAATATTGCAATTCATCTACTAATTCCTTGATCTTTTTCTGGGAATTGGCTAGTTGTTCCTTGGTTTCATTGTTTTCTTGTCTTTCTATTGCCAACAAAGAGTCTTTCTCTGCTGTACATTCTCCTAGTCTATGTTCAAGAAAGAGAAATATTACGGTTGGAGCCACCTAAAGGTCATGTGTGATAAGGATGTACTGTGATAAAAGGTAATCCGAGAAATGGGCAGAATACAATAGTTGGCCAAGAAATAGTTGCTTAAGATGTTTGAAGATTATAAATATTTGCAAAGAAACGAAATCAAACCTGTTCACCGAATCCTCAAGCATACTGATTTTCTTAACTGAATCCTCAAAGCTTTTCATTAACTCTCGGTTTCTCCCTTCAGCTTCAACTAGTGTTTTTGTTGTGTAATCCTGATTTTGCTTTGTCCTTAGCAGCAAAGACTCCCTTGCTGTTGCATGTTTCTCAAGTCTAAATTCATTGAAGAAAAGGAAATATGTGTTAGCTCATAAAGTTTTGAAGACAAGAGTGGCCCTCTAAAGTTGCAGATAGTGCATTATGTTTCAGAAAGCTAAGCTCAGCTGCTAATCATGTTAAGCTAACAATAGTGGCAGTAAGACAATAACCTCTGGAAATTCTCCAGCAGCTTATTTATACTTTTCTCATCTTCATCAACTTTCCTAAGTAATTCCCAATTTCTTTCCTGAGATTTAGAAAGTGCTTGCTTGGTTTGATCATGCTCTTGCCTTTCTGCTACATACAAAGCATCACGTGTGGTTGCATTTTCTTCAAACCTACATTCAGTGAAGAAAATTTTAACAGAGGTCAGCTCGTAATATTGAGTGCAGCAGTAAAGATATAAACAAAGGGAGATGCTGCCCTGCTGAAGACTTGATAATAGATACACATATATATCACCCTTATATCCCAAGCTATGATCAATCCCCTAGAATGTCTTAAAACAATGGCACCCTGCAGTTTAGGATCTTCAAATTTTATCCTCTATACAATACACATCAGAAATTCAGGGCCATGATTCTCCTCTGAGAGTAATATATCATACTTTTAAGCTTACATCAAATGACAAGAATATTAAGTTTCATGCACCAACCAGTTCACCCAAAAGCTTAAGCTGATGAGGAAAGATGGGCAATTCACTTATACTTCAACACTCCCCCTCACGTGTAGGCTCTCTTAGGCCTAATACGTGGAATAGAAGTGGACTGCAATTAATTTCTTTTAATTGTGTCAACCAGGTCTTGAACTCGGGACCTCTTGGCTCTGATACCATATTAAGTTTCATGCACCAACCAGTTCACCCAAAAGATTAAGCTTATGAGGAAAGATGGACAATTCACTTATACTTCAACAAAGAATAATCACTTATACTTCAACAAAGAATAATCAGCCGGCGTATTCTTAAGATTACAATGATCTAAAATATAGTGAGTGAAAATTTGGATGATTAGAAGTCTAGGACTGAAGTAAGCTATAAAGTGCAATCAAGCATAGGAAAAGACAATTTGGTACATCAACGAATAAACCTTCGGATATTGTCTTGAAACTTAGCAATGTCGTTATCAGCAACTTCAAGTTTATTCAGTAATTCTTCATTTTTCCCATGAGCTTCACTCAGTGATTTCTTGGTTGCTTCACTTTCTTGCCTTTCTGTAAGCAAAGTGGCCTCTCTCTCAATTAAGCTTTCTTTCAACCTGTGCCCATAAAGAAAAGAGCACAAACTGTAAGCCAACTAAACAATCTTACAATTTTATGTGATTGCCAAGAAATATAACACCAATAATAGCACTAAAAAGTTGTTCGGTTGTAAGACTGTGTGTGTTGGACAAAGCTTATAGTTCTTTCGAAACGAACATGACCTTTGCACAGTAGTTTGAAGCACTGTGGATTTTCCATTAGCATCTGCAACTTGTCTAAGTAGTTCTTCAACTCTCTGTTGTGCTTCACCAAGTTCCCTTCTGGTTGCCTCGTTTTGTTGCTTCTCCATCATCAGTGAAGACTCCAGTTCTGTCACACTCTCTTCAAATCTGTATTCAACAGAAAGGAAGAAAGTTGTTGTCCCAAACAGCAGGAAAGGATGAAAGTGGATTTACTTGATTATGGTCACTTAATATGGTACAGAACATTGCCAAATGTTGTTTTTTAGGAGAGCATTACCACCATGTTCTATGGTCAGATATGCTTATGTGGACTTTAAAAAGGTATAAAATGCTAGCATGAAAAAAAAGGAGAATGTGTAGGAAGAACTACATGTCTTTTTAATTGAGGTAGAAGGTGGGGCGTGAACTCAAAAGTCAAAACTCAACCACCACACCTAAGTGCTTTACCGCCACGGTACAGTCTTTCCCCATAAAATGCTAGTATAACTGTGAGCAAACTGCAAATATATTAAGTAGGATGCTCTACAAGGCACAGGGGATACAAGTATATATAGGCAAGGATGTTTAGGGTTAGGTTAATAGCGTTATGGGCCAACCTGAGAGATCCTTGCCTATACTAAGCACACCAAAAGGCCCAAGCCCAAAAGCCCAAAGACTATATCTAACACCCCATGATCAGGCGACGTTTAGACCGGATTTAAACTCACGAAGCCTTTGGTGAAGATGTCAGCATACTGTGAAATGGTGGGGACATGCAGAACACGAATGTCACCAAGGGCCACTTGCTCGCGAACAAAGTGAAGATCAATCTCAATGTGCTTGGTGCGCTGATGCTGAACTGGGTTTGAGGACATGTAGACTGAGCTGATGTTGTCGCAATATACCAAGGTGGCCTGCTGAAGTGGGATATGAGTCGCTGTGGGAGAACCTGCAGGCAAAGAGATGGGTGACGATCCAATGGGAGTCGTCACAATGTTAGTGTGGTCATCCGAGCCGGAAGTGCGCCGTGGTCGGGGTGGAGGAAGGGCGGCGAAGGAGAAGGAAGTTTCGTCAAAGGTGACATGACGGAAACATAGACTCGATTGGAGACCATGTCGAGGCGGTAGTCCTTGTGGTGAGAGAGTAGCCAAGGAAGGTACATAGGGGCGGAGCGGGGCGTTGTGGGGGAGCGGTGGAGGCAAGATTGGGGTAGCAGTGCATCCAAAACTCAAGGCGATCATATGAGGGGGAAGAGCCAACGAGGGCATGGTGGGGTGTGGAGAAGTTTAGTGTCTTGGTGGGAAGGATATTGAGGAGATAGGTGGTAGTGTTCAATGCCTCAACCCAGTAGGATGGTGGCATAGATGCACGAAACAAAAGTGAGCGAATGACATTGTTGATGGAACGGATGATACGCTCAGCTTTGCCATTCTGCTGGAGGTGTAGGGGCATGACATACGGAGATGGACACCATGGGTGAGGAAGAACATGAGGTCTTGGAGTTGTCAAACTCGCGCCATTGTCGCACCGGATCGCCTTAATGGTGACGCCGAATCGAGTGGACACAAGCGAGAAGAAGCTAGTAAGTGTCGGAAAGGTGTCGGATTTGAACCGAAGAGGGAAGGTCCACAGATGGTGTGAGTGATCGTCCAGAATGACCAAATAATATTTGTACCCAGAAACACTATCAATAGGTGATGTCCAAAGGTCACAGTGTATAAGATCAAAATTCTTTGAAGCACGGGATGTGGATACATGAAACGGAAGGCGAACATGACGACCCAGTTGACATGTGTGACAAATGGATGGGCCCGAAGTGTTATTACATGAAGGAAAAGAAGACCTTGCTAACTTAGACAAAACTTCATGACCGGGATGACCAAGACGGCGATGCCAAAGTGAAGTGGAGGAGACGGTGAGGAAGGACGTGGCGGCGGGAAGATGTAGAGGATAGAGCGGTCCGGAGCTATTGCACCTGATGATCACGTTCCGAGACCGAAGATCCTTCACAGAACAGCCAGCCGAATCAAATTCAACCGAACAGTTATTGTCAGACGTAAATTGACGAACAGAAATGAGATTTTTAATGAGAGGGGGGAAACAAGGACGTTGTTGAGGCGGAGGGAGCCGTGAAGGTTGGTGGAGCCGGTAGATGTCACGGGAAGTGAAGATCCATTTCCGACAATAATGGAAGGAGTGGAGAGTGCAAGGGTGGAGGGGTGAGAGAGAATACCCGGGTCAGACGCCATGTGGGAGGTAGCTCCGGAGTCGAAGTACCACTCGGGGTAAGGGGGTGTGAGCGTCATGGTGGAGAAGGCGCCGGCAAGACTGGGCTGGTCCCAGGGGGTGAAATCCCCAGGTCCATGGCCGGCAGGGGAGTTGCCGTAGAGGCCGGTGGCTGGACTGGAAGAGGCCCACGGGTGATGAGTGGCTGGCGGAGCAGGTGGTGGCGACGGGGGCTGAGGAGAGGCAGGAGGAGCCCACCGTGCCGGCCGGCTAGTAGGGGCGTGAGTGGAGGCGGACCGTGAGCGCACCGCCTGGCTGCGTCCTGCGGAGAGGAGCGAGAGGAGGGCGAGCCGAGCCACATTTGGATGGTACTGTCCGGGGTTGTAAAACTGGCCGGCCACGGGTTTGGGTGCGCTGGTTGCCGATGCCGCCAGCCTCCGTCTGCTGCCGTGTTGCCGCCACCGACCACTTGCAGTCTTGGGGAGCCGCCCCGGCCTCGATGTTGCCGCCGTGGCCTGGGAGCGGAGAGGAGCGGTTCGCAGGAGGCGGGGAGGGAGGACGGAGGAGGAGAGAGAGGTGGCAAGACGTCTTCCGGTTGGTCATGTGAAGTTCTTCCAGAAGGAGGTCGGCGCGGGCCTCGAGGAAGGAGGGGAAGGGCCGGCTCCGTTGGAGGTGAAGGCCGATGGCGGTGAACCGCTCGTTGAGGCCGCGGATGACGTGGAGGACAAGGGTCCGGTCGGCGACGGCTTCCCCGAGGTCGGTGAGTGCGTCGGCCATGCTCTTGAAGCGGCGGCGGTGGTCGGCGATGGAGAGGTCTCCTTGGATGAACGTCGCGGAACTCGGCGTCGAGGTGAGAACGCGCGACTCCCGCTTCTTGAGGAACCGAGTCTCGACGGCAAGCCATGTGACGCGGCGAAGGGCGCGCGCTCAAGCCGCAGTCTCGGCGAGGTCGGTGGAGAGGTGCCGAGGATCCATGCTTTGACGACGCAATCCATGCGGATCCGATCGGGTAGGGTGAGGTTGGGGTGTCGGCGAGGACATGGTCCTCGAGGAGTATTTCCAAGGCGAGGAGGAAGAGCTCGCGCCACCTTGTGTAGTGACCGGAGGTGGGGTCGAGGACAAGAGGACCAGCAATGGACGTTACGGACACCGACGGCTTGAGCATGGAGGTTGACGAGGCGGCGGCTTCATGGAGTAGAAGGCGTCGTGGAGGAGGAGGGCTTCACGGACGGACTCGGCGTCGAGTCGTCTTCTCCAGAGGCGACGGCGCACACGGGCCAGCTAGAGGCAACAGACCCGTCGGCGGCGGCGCGCGATCTTGGGAGGCGGCAGCGGCCTCGCTCAGCGGCTTCGGCCGCGAGCGGCGGCGCGCGCCTTGGGAGCGGCGGCGGGCGGGGATCGGGAGGTAGGACGGCGGCGCGCGTCGTCGGCGGCTCACTTCCGGCGTCGCTGGTAATGTTTCGGCGTCGGGAGGAGAAGGCGAGGTTGGCGGCGGGCCTACCGCCATCGCGAGGAGAGCGACGGATTTTAGGGTTAGCGGTGAGGAAAGGTCGAGATCGACCGAGGCGAGATCGGACGGTCGGGATCGACCCTCGATACCATGTGAGCAAGCGCAAATATATTAAGTAGGATGCTCTACAAGGCACAGGGGATACAAGTATATATAGGCAAGGATGTCTAGGGTTAGGTTAATAGCATTATGGGAGATCCTTGCCTATACTACACACCAAAGGCCCAAGCCCAAAGCCCAAAGACTATGAGCTGTTCTTTTCCTCCATCCTTGCCTTTCAAGCAGTATTTTCTACAAACGATCTAACATTAAAAGCCCAACATCTGCCCAAAATCGACTATATCTAACAAAAATTCAACAAGCAATGAACCTTATCTAACAATAACAAGCAATGAACCTTTTGCGATTTTTTAAAGATGAAAATCATTTTTCTTCAGAATCTCTGGTACTCTTTATTAATTCTCCATTTATTTCTTGGGATTCAGCGAATAATTTTCACAGCAAAGCGTCCTTTTTATTTACATTTTCTTTACAACTGTGAGTCTGTGACAAAAGGAATCATTAGGACCTCACTAAAGAAACAACTAAGATTGAGTAACGACTGAATATGCCAGTTATTAAGGCATAGAAGTTGTTACATGCCGAGGTTGAGCATAGGTAGTAGTCATGGGAAACAGGAGGTCGAGGCCCAGGCCCTCGACGCCTTGGCTCCGTGACAATCTGAGAAGAGTAGCGGGGATTGGGAGAGAAGAGAACGGGATAGAGAAATAGATGAATTACTTCTGGTTTGTCCTTTATTGCTCAATACCCTTCCCTTATATAGGGATTACATCAAGAGATCGATTACAAATAAGATGCGAACTAACTCCCTTAAACTAATCTGCAGTCTCCTAACATACACCATCTTCCTAATATCTCTCAACTGCATAATTGCGGACAAAACAACTTATCTTTAAGTCAAATTCGGTTTGGCTGTTGCTACCGTATCCTTTTGGAAGCAGATAAATTTATTTATCGCAACCTCCAACTTTCCTTGCTAATGCTTCAGTTCTCTTTTGAGGTCCAGCTAGTGTGATTTTAGCTGCGCATTTTGTTGTCTTTCAGATGGTAATGATGCCACCTCTTCTGTTATGTACATCACTTCTAATCAAAATTGACATAGGAAAATGAGCTTGGCTAGTGTGATGCCTTAATTTTCAAACTGAAAACGATGGGGATGGATTCTACTGCTAGTCTGCGACTGCAACTACTAGCATGCAACAAACCATTTCCATGAACTAACGGATCCAGCATGTTCAATGATCATGTTGGCTTCACAGTGTAAATTAGCAATGCCAAATCCGATTCTGACCGCAGCAACAGTTTGTTGGTATATGCATGACTGCATCACTATCCATGTGTGCGAAACATATGCACGCGGCTCTTTTTTGTGGATAACTTGCAGATGGGTTTTGTGTACCCATTCTGTTAACAAAACTAGTATTGGCTCCTTAACAGAAATGTAATAGTTCAACCAGCTTTGGTTGGAACCAAAAGAGCCTCCCACACAGTCTATTAAGATCTACCGTCATTAAGCAACTAACCTCTTCACAGTATCTCTAAGCTGCTTGATGTTTTCATCTGCAACCTCAACTTTCTTATTCAGGTCTTCGCTTCTTTCCTGAGCAATAGCAAGTTCATTCTTAGTTGCAGTGTTTTCTTCTCGTTCTCTTAGTAGTAGTACCTGTCAAAGTCACAACCATCATCCATCAAATATCATGCCATATGTGAATAGCACTGAAATCTAATGAATCGCGGGATATATTCCATAATCATATACTATTTCTATCTTTTTAACCTGAAATAACTACTGCAACCGCATTTGATTTTATTAAAACAGTAAATGATACAATTTGGATAATTCATAAGTTTAGCTTGGGGAAAAGTACCTTCAGCACCTCAACTTCATTAGTCAATAAAGTGATTTTTTCTCTTTCTTGAGCTAGATCTTCAATAGCCTTTTTGGCTGATTCTCTTTCCTGCATGGCTGTGGCTTCTACCACTCGATTTTCCATCTCATGAAGAGCAGCCTGTAATTTGGAAATTTCTCCTGATTTCTTCTTCTCTAAATCAATCTGAAAATAGATATATGTGTCAACATAGTGTGACCACATAACTCAGCAATACGACTTTTACATGTTTTTTGTTATGAATATTGTGTGTATATTCATGAGACCCAATGGACAATATATAGAGAGAGTACAAGAGATTAAATGCAAATAAAACCGTACACATAGAACTAAATACAGAAGAGATAAGCATACTCTAACAACCCCCCCTTCCCCCTTAAACTCATGGTGGATTACACAAAGTTTGGAAAGAAAATACAAATGTTGCACCCTAATCTGTAGCTTCGTGAAGAAGTCAGTAATGTGTAATTCTGAGGGCACAAACTGTAAAGCAAGCACTCCCTCTTGCAAATGTGAGTGAGTGTATAAAGCATCAACACCAATGTGCTTAGTGAGCTCATGCTTCATTGGGTCATGGGCAATACTGATAGCACATGTACTGTTGGACAAAAGAGTTATAGGCCTTAGCATAGGCATTCCAAAATCTGCAAGTAGACACCTCAACCAAGTAACCTCTGCTATCACTGCTGCCATAGCACTCAACTCAGCCTCAACACTCGAACGAGAAAATGCAGTATGCTTCTTTGTCTTCTAGGTAATCAGGGAGGAGACAAAAAAAACACAGCAAGCAGAAAGGGAATGACGATCAGAAGGATCACAAGCTTAGGTCGCATCAGAGTACACCTAAAACTGTAGTGAGTTAGAGCTAGGGAAAAAACGAGAGTCCCACGCAAGTAGTGAGGAACACAAAGAATGTGACTGTAATGAAGGTGGGTAGGGCGAGCCATGAACTGACTCAAGATATGAACAACATAAGCAATATCAGGATGAGTGCTCACAAGATACACTAAACTCCCAACAAGCTGACGATATCGAGTAGGATCCTCGAGAAGATTACTGTTAGGGGAGTGGCCCCCGCCTTGGCCCAATCAGCCTATTGCGCCAAAGGCCCAATGAATGTGTAATTTACGTGACCAACCCAAAAAGGTTGTGCTAAGGAAAGGATGTATTTTCCCTTACTGTTACCGACCCCAACAGGGGTATTTGTGTAAACAACCTCCTCATGGCTATAGATATGGCCCTTAGGGCGCCATAGAGAGAGAGCTCATTTTTTGTAAGAACAAGCCTAAGTAATAATAGTGGTGTGGTACACTTCTTCTATACTGCTCCCTAGTGTGTCTCAGACTTTGGGCAACCACTATGTGGTTTCTTGTAGCCCCCTTATCCACTGTTTGGCACGTAACCACAATAATCACTATCAGTGGCACGAAGCTAAAGGGATAGCTCTATGGGAGTCTCAGCAGTGCGAGTGTTAGTTAGATTAGAACGATCAAGAAGATCATGGACATACTTTTGCTATAAGAGGTAGTAGCCTTCAACATGGAAGTAACCTCAATCCCAAAAAAGCACGTAAGAAAACCAAAATCAGTCATCAAAAACTGCTCACTAAGATGCTTCCTCATATACGTGATGAACGAGAAATCATCACCAATGATGAGAAAATCATCCATATACAAAAGAAGCAGTGTCCTATCCCGAGGTGAGACATAGACAAAAAGAGCAGGATCGTCGGAACTGACAATGAAACCGACAACAGTAATCACTGAGGTAAAACACACAAACCAGGCACAAGGAGCCTCTTTGAGGCCATAACGAGCACGACGAAGATGACAGATGTGCTCATCTAGAATAGAATACCCAAGTGGTGGCTGCATGTAAAACCCCTCATACAAAACACCATTAAGAAATGCATTCTTAACATCCAGCTGAGAAACAAACCACTGGCGAACAAAAGCAACCACAACAAGAGTACAAATAGTGGTCATATGGGCAACATGGGCAAAAGTCTCATCGTAGTAATGACCATACTCCTGCTGAAAACCGCGAGGCACAAGACGTGCCTTGTAGCGCTTGATAGTACTATAAGAACGGTCTTAATCTTGTACACCCACTTGCACGTGATAGGACGGGTATGCACATGTATCGGTACAATATCTCAAGTTTGCGTATGCTGAAGAGCATCAAGCTCCTCTGCCATAGCGAGCTACCACTCAGAATGAGGAGCAGCCTCATGACAAGGACTAGGGTCAGTGACAGAGTGAACATGAGCTGTCGGAGCAAAACCAAGACGATCAAGAGGCCAAAGGGATGTCCGGCCACGAAGGGCGTAACGAAGAGCATCATCAGGAGGATCAGATAAAGGTGTCAGCAAGGTACCGGGAGAGGAGGCTGATGAAGGACGAGGGCGCCTAGAGTAGTGAACAACAGAGAAATGAGACAATGGTGCTACAGAGACAAGAGGCGGTGCTGCAGGAGGCAGCACAGAAGGTAGGGGTACAGAAGGAACCACTGGAGACAGACAAGGGAAAACTGTGATAGTGGAGAAATGGGTGAAGAGTCAGAAATAGACAACCATGAGATCATCTCAACGGTGGAAACAGAATAAGGAGTCGAATCTTGATAGAAGAAAGATTGAGATTCATCAAAGACAATGTCTTGTAAGATCATGAGTCGTTGAGCAGAAGGATCATAACAGTGATAACCCTTATGCTCAGAGCTATAACTAAGAAACACACACTCAACTGATTGAGCCGACAGTTTGGTGCGCTCACGAGGCTGGAGCAGAACAAAACAGGTGCAGCAAAAAACATGAAGGTGAGTGTACTGGGGGCTCAAGAGTAGAGACGCTCTATAGGATTGACATTCTTAAGAGGAGTGGAAAGCTGCATATTAATAAGACATGCAGTCGTAGAAACAACCGCAACCCAGAACTGTGGTACAATGTGAGAGACAAGAGTGCATGCAGTCTCAATCAAGTGATGATGTTTGCGCTCAGCAACCCCATTCGGAGCATAGGCACCAGGACAAGAAGACTGGTAAAGAGTGCCTTACTCAGAAAGAAACTATCTAAAAGCGCCAGAATAGTATTCACCAACAGAATCAGAGCGAAAAGTATGGATGAAAGAATCAAACTGAGTACGAACCATCATTGCAAAGCTAAGATAGATCGCAAGAAACTAACCACGATTAGATATAGGGAAAAGCCATGTAAAATAAGAATAATCATCAATGAAAACCACATAAAACTTATACTCGCCTTCAGAGATAATAGGCGCAGGTTCCCATACATCTAAATGAACTAAATCAAAAGGACGAGAAGACAATGACTCACTAGAATGATAAGGAAGTTGTAGATGCTTGCCTAGCTTACAACCCTAACAAAACATGATTGTGTGAATAGTAATACGTCCAAGAACATCTCGTCGAACTAATGAAGAAAAGTGAGACCCACACAAGTTATCTAAACGGTGATGCCACTGCGCAAAATCTCCAGAGGTGGTGGCAGGATTGACGATGGAGGTAGACGTAGAGGTGATAGGAGCAACTAAGGTGGACGGAAGATGGAGACGGTCGAGGATGTAAAGACCCTAACGATTCCTACGGCATCGGCCAATCCCAAGTACCATCCCTGTTTGTCGATCCTGGATGAAACAGGGGTGAGAGTCAAAATCAACCCTATAGCCAAGATTAGTGAGCTGACCTACCAAGACGAGCTGCATAGTAAGTTGAGAAACATGGAAAATAGTTGGAACAGAAAAGTCAGTGGACAAAAAGGTGCCCTAGCAGCCGATAAACAAAGGAGTACCGTCGGCTGTCTGAACAGAGATAGGAAAATAGGAGGTCCTACTAAAGCGAGATGTAGAGTCCAATGTCATGTGAAAAGAGGCACTGGAGTCCAGAACCCAAGAAGTACCTAGAGGAGACGTGTGAGCTAGACTAGCAAAACCTGCTGAGCTGTGAGAGAGCTGCTGAAGAAGCGCCTAGTAGAGCTGCTGGACAAAGTCACATTGCTGAGAACCTGCCATGCTGATCTATCCTCCCGTCGAGGAAGGGCGTCCCTGCCACCTTGGATCGTCCACTCCCACGCGCCTTATTCTGCTTTTTCCGCACCGCACACCTCTGGTAGCCATGCCCAATGTTCTTGCAATAGTTGCACTGAACCCCAGTTGGTGCAAAAACAGGAGCAGAAACAAGCACCTGGACAGGGACTGTAGTCGAAGCAGAGACTGTCGGTGTAGTCGAAGAAGGGGCAGTAAGCACAATCGGAACAAACTATGCTGCTAACAAGCGGCGAAGCTCCTTAGCACGCAGTGTCGAATGGGACTCAGTGACGGTTAGTCGAGGCAAGCGGCTCAGCAGTTGAACCTTGACAAGCTTAAACTCTGGGCAAAAACAACATACGAAGTCATAAAGGCGAAGACGGTCACGATCCGCCTTCTACACCTTATGACACTCTTGGCAAAGAGGAAAGGCCAGCTCGTCAAGCTAGCGCCAAAGACTGGACATGGCTCAGTAGAAGTCGTCAACAAAGGAGCCCTCCTGAAAAAGTCTCTAGTTCACGCTGAAGCAAAAAGAACTGAGCATCACTACTCTTCTGGTATCGCTTGCACAAGTACTCCCATATCTGACAAGTATAATGCAAATTAACAATGTCCGGCAGAATAGAGTCGTCGACACTGACCACTAGGATGGCTCGAACACGGGCCTCATCAAGACACCAACGCCGAAAACGTCAATAGCATGTTGAAAGGCCTCATCAGCAGATTAGCAGCAGCCTTTGCCTCCTTGGCGGCCTCATTTTCTACAGGAGGTGCAAAAGTAGGCTGCATGGGAGGAGGCTGAACCAATGATGGCAGATAAGGTCATGCACCAATGACATATCCCCAGAGGCGAAGACCATCAAGCATGATCTCCATGAGTGAAGATCACAACCTGTAGTTCGTCCCATGGAGCTTTGTTCTTGAGAATAAGATCGCAACTGATGGAACAAAAGCCATCGGTAGGCGACGCTAGATGGCACGGCGACCAAGAGAACGAAATCTAACAGGCGGCGCTGGATGGAGCGACAGTTAGATCGACGTGAAGAAAGTTTTTTATTCGTTTGGAAAATGAAAGCTTTTATAGAAAGAAATCGATACAGCTTCTATCAGCAGTGTCAGTCTCGGCAACGGCGACAATGGAGGTGGTGGCCGGTGACGACGTCGACGGCGCAGTCTATGATTACTACCAATTCGGCGCCCCGAGTGGCGGCCTTGGGCGGCGACAACACTGTTTGGACGACGGTTGCGGAACCTGGTGGCTACGACCAATCCGACGGCTCAAGCGGCGGCCTTGCGCTGCGACGGCGCGGTCCAAGCAAAGGCGGCCCGATCTAGGCAACAACGACCTCGGGGAGGTTGACGGCGGTGACAGCGGCCCGATCCGAGTGACGGTGACCTCGGGCTGAGCGGCGGCAGATCCAGTGTCCCGAGCGACGGCAGCAGCGACCAATCGGTAGCCTGGGATGGCGGAAACCCGATCTGAGCAATGGCGACCTCGAGCTAGGTGTCAACAGTGACGTCGAATCTGGCAGCCAGGGTCGCGGCGGCCAACGACGACGGCAGCGGTGGGATGGCAACGGAAGAAGCTAGGTTAGTGCTCTAGCTCTGATAACATGTTATGAATATTGTGTGTATATTCATGAGTTCATGAGGTCTAATGGGCAATATATATAGAGAGTACAAAGGACTATATGCAAAGATAACCCTACACATAGAACTAAATACAGAAGAGATGAGCCTACTCTTAACATTCTTCTCTAAATAAGTATCTTAATTCAAGGAGCAGAATTTACCCTGAGTTTCTTTTCCAAACCCAAACGGCTTGTTAGCTCTTCCACATGTTCCACAAGTTTCTCCTTCTCCACTTTCAGAGTTTCTGTGTCTCTTGCAGCCTACAAAATTTATGCAACAAAATAAATGCTGTACAAGTAACATATAAAATCAACATAAAGTAAAACAATGACACAATTTCTTGAGCACCATTTTGAGCTTTCTGAGTTCTCCTCTAGCGACCCGTCTTCTCCATGCACACTGATAAATTAACACCGATCTCTTCAATTTAAGATAATTTGAATTATCTCTGTGGCGACGCCACCGAACCTGCAGGCAACTATTGTCAGAGTGATGGTACAAAGATAAACAAAAAAAAGTACCTATAAAATGCCAGGAGAATGATTATTAATTTTTATGTAGTAAGGAATTGATGATTAACTGGTCCATCATAAGGTAGATGTGTAAAATGGCATAAATAATAACCTGTTACGTGTTACCAACTTTCCCTTCAGTAAAAAGGAAAGAACATGAATCCATAATCTACCTGGATATGGATAGAAGCTTTCTTGTGTTTTCTGAGAATGTATTCGTTGTAAGCACCAAAAACTCTTAATCCTGTCTGCAATGTAATGGCTGAAGAGCGCAGTTTAGAATAAGACTTTGAAGCAAAATAGCAGCGGGCACTTTTCTGTATTTTCAACGCTGCAGCTTGTTTTCTCAGGAACACAAGTAGCTTACAAGCCAATATTGCTGCAAATGAGAAGGGTCTTAGTAAGTAATTTGGATCTACGCCTCCACCAGTGCTATACTGCTTTGAGCACTGTTTCCCACTTTGAGATTCCATCTAGCAAAATCTTACCTCTAACGGAAGATTGCAAAGATACAGATGTGTTGCGTAGTATAAGGAATTTCTCACGAGCAACATGAGTGCGAAATCTACTCTGAACAACTCTAGCTGATTTATTCCGCACTTCAGTTCTTCTAGCATCCAATTCAGCCATCTGACCAGCTCTCAGGAACACCTTAGTTCTTCCAATCTGTCAGACAGCGATTATTTGCAATATTGTGGGAATGTTCTCGACTAAACAGTCTAATTTAAAATTCTTCTGGATATGCTGCATGCATATATTCCTTCCATGCAATCTCATAAGAGAAAATTAATCATAAACCAAAAATGAGGACAAAAGCTATTTACAGTGTATCTTTTTACTCTCATCTTGTATTTTTACCAGGGGAATATGTAGTGAAAACCATCATCTTTTTGTGAAACTTGAAAAAAAAAAATTTAAGTTTGAGTACCAAATCAACATGAAATTTCCCAAAAAGTTCACTTCTGATGCTCAAACTAAAAAATATTTCAAAAGATATTGGTTTTCACTAGATATTCCCCTTCATTTACCACCTCACAAGTTGTAACTACTAAATAAGAACAGGCAACACATTTTTACGTGGCTGTCTTTTTTGGGAAGATGCAGAAAAGCGAAAAATGTGATGTATAACATACATAAAGGAGGATTCATTCTGCTAAAGCATGCTTCACCTGATAACCCTGGAGTCCCATTTTGTCCAAAATCTTTTGGCAAATTACTTTTTCATCGTTTCTATAAGATATCATGAAAACAGTTACAAATGTAGGCCACAGGTGGCAGAATTAGCAGGTATACGGGAACATATTTTATTATCAAACAGTATACTCACCTTTCTTTGAAAAATTCAGGAGCAAGAATGTGAAACCGGTGAAGAAAATCATGAAATATTTTTCTTGTAGGGTATCCAGCACAACTGATTCTAATAGCTTCAAGAACACCCTGAAAGGATGAAGAACCATTAGGGTAAACAGTGGTACTGAGTTTCTCTTGAAACTTTGTGTTTGTGATGAATGCTGTGTTGCTTACCGAACATCGAAGTTGCTGCAGAACATTGATGTTCTCAAAAGTAGCAGGCTTAAGAAGATTATTGGGCTTAATACATCTAATGTAATGAGGTTCTGTAGAACTCAAAGTCTCCATTAGGTCCTGGAGTTGCCACTGAGAAATACATGGAATGATCAGATGTTGCCATCGTACCAAAGATTTTGCATGAAATTTAAAGTACAATGGAGCAAAATGATTTTGATCGCTGCACTTTATATCAAGTAATATGCATTTGCTTTCTAAAGGTTGTTACTCCTTACTTAGTGCAGAAGTAGGTACATGTTTTCTCATTGTATACATTCTATTCTGTTATTTGCTTTTGCAAAAACTCAATTGTAGATGACAATGTCCTTGCATTTACACAGTTTGATCAAGACACAGAGCAAAAGAACCATCATTCATAGACAAATTGCAAGTATATACAACTATAATACACATAGGCACATTGTACCTTATCTAATGCAAACTAATAGCTAGGTGCAACATGCAAACCATTTCAGTTTTGACATAAAAAAAACTTACACTTCAAGGACTAAACGAGGATTTTCCCTAAACTTAGGGTCAGTTTGCGGTTGCTGCGATGCGCTGTGGAATCTAGTTAAGGGAATATTTACTAATTACAGTAAGATTTTGTTGTTACAGCTCCAAAAATATGCTTCCAACTAACTATGAAAATGAAAGAGAGAAGTGTTACCAGGACTCGGACACAGGTGTCAGAGTCCGACTCAGATTTAGGTGTCCGATTCGGCAAACTTTACAAATTAAGATTCTGGGATTCTTCTACTATATATATTTAGAGAGGTCTAAATACGAAGAAATCCATTGAAGAAGAGATCTATTTGTAATTCTCAGGAATTTCGAGAACTAAATCACAAAAAAGTCCACCGTCCCCTTACTACATAACCCCACCTAACCCTAACCCTTTCCACCTGACACCGCCGCTTGGCCCCCACCCCGCGCCGTCTCCCACCCCGACCCCGTCACCTCCCACCCTGTGCCTCTCCCTTCCCTCCGCGCCACCCCCTCCGTGCTGCTTCCTTCATGCCGCCCCCTCCGCGCCGTGCTCCGCCCAAGCCTCTGCTCCTCCAACGCCAACGCCATGCTTCTCTCCGCCGACACCGTGCGTCTCCCGTCGGATTCCTCTCCTCCGCCAGTCCGTTGATGCCGTGCATCCCAGTGGCTCCACTGCCTTGTGCTGCCTGGCCACCGCGACCGCCCGGCCAACCACCGCACCAAGCCCACATCCCGCCGTGTCGGACACAAGTCGACGCGGGGATGCGTGTCGACACGCCAAAAAAATTTTGGATACGCGAGTCCCGGTAACATTGGAAATAAATAAGTGCTTTTGAAAAAGCCACTGCAATGCCAAACGGAGCCTTAGTGCATAGAGAACAATAAGGAACTGTGTATAAAAGAAACAGCTAGCAGAATGATACCTTAAAGCGAGTAGCAATTGAGGACTTTGATGATTTTGTGTTTTCCTCTAGTACTGTTGGGAATAACCCTGACACGAAGGAGCATTTGGAAGCATTAAGTAATTCTTGATGTTCTACAACTACATAATCTCTGTTTTTGTCCAGGAAATGATCAGACTGATATATTACCTGTAAAGAAATCAAGGAATTATAAGGACTATACTCAACAAAATGCATAAGCAAAGAATGCTATGTTCTAAAAAATGCTTACTTCTCCCGCAAAATGTTGGATTGTAAATGCAGTACGAGAAAGCTTCGGTTTGCTAAATCTTTTGTGGTTCCTGAACTTCTCGTACAGCTTCTGAGAAAATGATTCATGTGTGCATTTAGGAAACATACTGATGCATACAGGATAGAAAAACAAAAGAACAACGGTTAGAAGCATCAATTAGTGAATAGAAACAAGTAATGTTGATTATAACAAGAAAGCAACTATTTACGAGCTGCCTGTTACATGTAGTGCAATAGAAAAAGACTTTAAACTCACCAAGCTTCATCAAGAAGTGCAATAATCCCACCAGGTTTCTGAAAATGAAACGGGGAGATATGAACATTGAACTAATGGGGAAAAATGATAAATAATAATATGCAACTATATCGAGCATATACAAATATGTTAGTGACTATTGATGCCCACCACATGATGTTGCAAAACCACTTATCTTGCACAACCCTACTGGCGCTTATCATAATAAGTTAACAACTATGAGTTGCCCAACTGCCCCAAGCCTCCAAATCACAGCACAGTACAGCAGCATAGTTCAGAGAGAACAGAGTCCACGTATTATACACTTTTTGGTACTTCAACTGACGTTTTGTGAGAAAAATACGTTCATACCAGCATTACATTAACAAAACAACAAAATAGCCATCTATAGGTCAAACAGTACCAGAGTACTGACTGATGAGTTTCTCTTAAAACCAGTATTTTGGCTTGGTGAATGGTGACAATGACCATTACGACTGGCAACACATGACTATAAGAGGCTAAGCACCTTAGATAAAACAAACACCACATACCTTCTCAATCAAGTCCAGCACATCTTGGTTGTCAACAAATTCTATGTAACTCCAGTCGATCTGCTCCCGGTTATACTCTTCCTGCTCCATTTTGAAGACATTCTACAAAGACAAATACTACTTAATTTACCAAACACTAGAACTCTAGACGCAAAGAGAAGTCTAATATCATGAACATCCAAACATGTGTTCAACATTTACCTGATTAAAATGCTGCTGGAGTTTTTCATTAGTGAAATTGATGCATAATTGTTCAAAGCTGTTTCCATCATAGAATAAAGATAGGAGACTTCTGTAAACAGATCTTCAATGTTATAATTGGAATCAGTCTTTAGTTCAGAATTTACCTATTAGTCTTAAAACTTTCAAAACCATAGATATCAAGCACCCCAATCAAACATTCTGAGTTTGCATCTTGTCCTATGGATGCATTTAGTCTGTTTACAAGCCTGCACAATGTACAACCGTATATACTTACAAGGACCGGTACATAATTCAGATATAAAATACAGAGTCGTGTTCATTACCAATCAAATAATCGAGAATATATTTGTTTTGCTAAGCCATCCCTGCTAACAGTAGCAGAATTAGGATCAACTGTTGTGGTAATTACTCCTTCTGGTGTATTTATTTTCCTCTTTATCAGTGCATTCTCCAACTTCTCATGATCACACCTGTAATAAGAATTCCACAATGTGCCATAGAGTATGAATATTGAAACAGAATTTTGAAGATAACTATAGAACAATGGGAAAAACATTAGGCATACATCAAGAGCTCTGCTGCTGCATTAAGATGGAACCTAGCTTTCTCATCCTTTATTACAGATGAATCTGCCTCTCTCCCTTTCACAAAATTGATGTTCCCGAGGTGAAGTACAGTAGCAACAACCCGGAATATAGCCTCCTGCATTATAAATGTGTTGCTTGAAAAAAGTGACATGGGCATTCACATAGAATAACAATTATTCGGTGGATAGAAAGGTACAGAAATTAAAAAACCTGCTCCTGCTCAGTTATGCCAACTGTATCCATCGCACTTCTTGTCGCAAGATACTCCTCAGCATCACTAATACCATCAACTTTAATGCAAGCGGATTGATTGAGATAGTGAAACGATGAAGGGTCACCCAACTTATACCTTTTAATGTCCTGCCATTAGGGTTTACTCATCAATAAATAACACGGAGACTCAGCTGGTCAATCACATTGAGTTAGGAAAAATACCTCTGATGGTGCTGCACATAGGAAGTAAAAGCAATGGTAGTTTCTCTCTGGACTATTGATTTGGCAAACACGAGATCTTTCAAGCAAGTAAGTTCTAATGGCAGCACCAGATATCTTCCCGCTCTTGTCAAATTGGATTTCAACAAATTTGCCAAATCGACTTCACCATGTTGTCAATAATGTAAACAGGTGTGTAAGCAAATAGTATGAGTGAAAAAAAGGACAAAAAGGATCATATTTGATTCTGTTTATTCCATTTATATACATGAGAAATGTTGAGGGGAAAACTAGGAAGAAATAGCTTTATTCCTTGCTTATAAAGAGTTAAATATGCTATACTGAATAACTTTATCAATAATATTCCAAGACTCAAACTGTGAGTGCAAAAAAAAATCACCTTGAGTTGTTGTTCCGAACAGTTTTTGCATTGCCAAAAGCTTCGAGAACTGGATTAGACTGCATTCAAAGCATAATTAAGTACAAAAGATTAGTTGTAGCCTTGTAGGTGAAACAACGTACAACAATCTTCACTGCCTTTTGAACAGGCAGAACACTATAGTTAACACCGAGAATAATTGTAAAAAATTATGGTTCCTAACTTACTTCTAAAACTTGTTGCTCAACTGTCCTCCCTCCTGTTCTAGACCGTCCACCCAAAAATGCAAGATATCTCATAAGCATCTTTGTGGTTTCAGTCTTACCAGCACCACTTTCACCACTCACCAAAATGGAGTTGCTCTTTCCCTCATTCATCATTTGCCTGTTTCCTTATTCAAAACAATGCCACAAAAGGTACCATCAATATTGGTGCTTCCACACAGTATTTATTTTAAATAAATAATCCATTGATAGTATTATAGGCCTTCACCTGTAAGAAATGTCAGCAATCGCAAATACATGAGGGTCTAGCTCACCAAAATTTGCACCTTTGTACTTCTCCATAGTATGGGGTTCAGCAAGATGAGGCAGCCTTTGGAATGGATTAATTGCAATCAAAATGTTGCCAGTATAGGTCTGGAACTCCAAAAGAAAACATTAGAAAAAAGCAAACCCATTTTGCTTTGATCATTTTTCTGGTGATGCGACTGAATAAACAAGCACTCACATAAATTATATTTTTGGCATATCGAACAGCGAGATTGTCTAAAACACCAGGCTCATGCAAGTATGATAGTCGTGTCATGTCATCAATTCCATCAGATGGTGCTTCTGTGTCCTTCGGATGAATGTCTGATATGCTCACAATAACCTGGTTTCACAAAATTGAAGTAATGACACGGGTTTCACAACAGGAAACACACCAATATATATCATAATTTCAAACTACAAAATAAACAGGAGCAAGTTCGCATTCCCTGGTGCAGCTCACACCAAGAAACATCCTTTATCAGGATGTTGGGGGTGGGCGGTCTCTTTTCAGTCTATCAGTCTATGTTTTAGTTATTTTTTTTTCAAATATTTTAAATTTTCTTTAATCTTGAAAAGTAAATATATAATCTTGTGTTTCCAGCTTAATTTTTCCATGATGTTTTTTTATTTTGTTATTATCACTTTCCAGGACATTAGACATTCTTTTAGAGATTGACATTTTGGTGCCAAATTGAAGAGGGAGCAATCCCTGGTTACATAACTACAACCTTCCAAAACTGGAAGCCTCCCGCCCATTCTTGTCAACAACCATAATTCTTACTCTAGATGGCTACAATAGATCATTAATTGAAATAGTACAATAAAAATAGAAAAAATAAATCACAAGCTTCATTTCTTCTGTGTCTTATTGTGCTGCATAGGGCACCATTGCACAGGATGACATAATATTTCTATCATTGATGTCCTTGATGCAATTATGTGTTAACATATATAACTATGAAGTATGAAAAAAATCACAATTGACATAGGTAAAAAAACTAGAAGGTAATAGCCCATGATAAGAACAAAGGCGCAATTTGAAATGAGTTTAACTGACATCAGCCACACATACCATCTTTCCGTTGGTAGTGCGGACATGGGCATTTCGACCTTCAATTCTGAAGACCTCACCATCAATCCAAGCTAAATTTTTGTCCTCCAGCCATATATGGGAGCCTACAACAATTTTTAATGTGGCAGCCTGCACATGTGACAAGTCAAAAACCCCAACATGTCAGAAAAAATCTACTGGTTGATAGGTGAAATGGATGTGTAGATCTCTGTCTAAAGTTTGCATCAGAATATGTGCCAAAAAGGCTAAAAACACCATTAGTAACATAGTATAATATACGAAAGGAGAAGTAGCATGACTGCATGAGGCATGGATAATTGTTGAAATTGGCATGTCCACATGTGTGGTGCAGTAAACCTAAGAATGGCATGTCAAGTGAGAAAAAAAGGTTTGCTCTGAAGAAAACGGCCAAAGGATACAGAATCATATTGAACCAAAAGCACTGAATCAGAAAACAGCCATGGAACATGTACTTTAAGTAGAGAATACTGTAATATTTAAGAAGTAGAATAATGCTGTAAATTAAGGCATAAAATCTAGAGCAAAGGTACACTAAAATCACAACATTGTCATGAACAAGAAAGCAATACCATTCAGTCATTACTTATTTGTCCAAAGTTATCTTGACTGGTAATGCAGAATTTGTTTGCAGGACAATTACATTAATATCATTAATTTCATCATCAAACTAGATTTCAGCTAAAACTCATTGCAGCATACAGTTAAGTCCATCCTAACACGGTAACACCTAGAAATACGGATTCGTTTCGCTAAACCGGACCAAAAAAACAATATGGATTGTACAGATTCAGCGATCCTCCAATGCAACGACAAAAAACAATCCTATACAACAACGCGAAGTCAGTCCATTCATCTAGTGCACTAAGCAATTCCAATCAATTCGCTTTCCCGTGCATCAAACCCTCCAAAACCGCCCCACTCATTTGGAACACACCGCGAACCAATCTCGGAATGCACTGAGTTTTCCCCACGGCCCCACACACCAATACCACCAGAAAGTTGTGCCGAAATCCAGCCCGTCAAACGAACACGACGAGGGGCGCGCGCACCGCACATGGCATCCATCAGTCAAACCAAACGAAAACCACAGACCATCACCATTCATCCAACAACATCAGAAACAACGCACCATAGGTCGCGCGCGCGATCACCCGAACGATCGGGGGGAGGAGCGAGCCGTCGTCGTAAGTATCGGCGGCGGCCGGAGGCGGGGCGGGCGGCGGTGAGTCCCTCTCTCGGGCCGCTCGCCGATCGCCTCGCGGCCGCAGGGGAACAGCCCGGGTGCGTTGAGCGCGTGCGGAAGCGCGCGATACCAGCAGCGAGCGCACGGAAGGAGGGGGGATCCGAGGAGCCGGAGGGGGAACGGGGGCGCGAACCAGAGGCGAGGCGACTCCCATCTATTTTTGGCACTGGGGTCGTGGGGTGGGAGGCTGTTCGCCGCTCGGCCGAACGTGCGATTCTGGGCTGGGCGCCACCCGCACCGCCACCACCGTGGCATTCGCCAAAAGCCACGGTGATGGGAGCGAAGCGGAGGGGAGGATGGGAGAGTGTCGCTGATGCTGCGGCCGTGTGGGCATAAAGGGTGGGGGGCGTGCTGCTGGTGTGGGGGACGGGAACACGCGAACGGAACGCACCAAATTTGAATTGGTGCGGTTGATTTGAGCTCTTACGAAATGACTGAACGTTTTTGTATTTGTACTAACTAAGCCACCGTATGGACCAAAGTAAAATAGACAAAAATCAGAACGTTTTTGTATTTGTACTAACGGTTCTCCAAAAAATCGAGGACGTTCTCCAAAAAAATCGATGACGTTCGCGTATTTTCGGAGGAACAAAAGGGTTTTTTCGTAAGAAAGTAGGGACATGCAAGGACCTGTATGTAACTAAATAAGGATCTATACGCAATTTCTGAAACCGCGGGGGCCATCCTGCAAAGTGGAGGGGTAAAAAAAACTGTCAGAGACCTTTTTTGTGAGGACCAAGGACCATGCGTAATACTCCGTCTATTACGTTTGGGGAGACGCCGCGACCGCTGAGAGCCACGTCGCCCATGCGCCCGGCCGGCGTGGCGGCCGAATCTCGATGCGATGCAGGGTGGCAAATTGCGAAAAGGCCCGTATTTTCCGAAATTACGTCTGATCCTTGGTTCTCGCGAAAAGGTCCTTACACATTTTTGCCCTCCGTTTCTTTGGATAGCCCCGTTTTCGGAACCGCGCGTGGGTCCCGGTTTTACGTCTGGTCCTCGATTTTCCGAAAACCCTCCGCCTTTTAGAAAATACGTTTTGCCCCGGTTTTCCGGAAAAGCCCTTTACCTTCCTCGAAATACGTTTCGCCGGTTTTGGAAAACTCCTCACGAATTATCGCTTTTTATTTTTTGCGTGACGGTGGGCGCGCGGCGTGGCGCCGCGCCTCGAGGCTAGTTTCGGAAAACGCAGGGCTTTTTCGCAAAACCGCTCCCGATCGACGCAAAATCGCCGGCCACGCTGGCGGACGGCGCTGCTGGGGACGCCATGGGCGACGTGGCCTCGCTCTCCTGGCCGGAAACCCGCGGGGCGTAATAGGTTGAGTATTTCTGCAGAATCTTATGTGCACCTGTGCTTGGGGGACTTAGCTTTCTGATGATGCAGGACTTGTTTCGTGATCAGCAGTACGATCAGCATGGTTACAATGCAGATGATTAATGATGCGGAACTTTGAGCAAAGCAGCCTAAAATGGTGGGTCATAGTGACGGTCACGGCTGACAGTTTACTCAAAACTAAAACTCAAACAGTCGGTGGCTTCTGATTCCTATTTATCCGAAACTAAAACTCGAACAGCGAGGACTTCTGATTTCTATTTTTAAAAGTAAAAATCATTTAAACATGTTGATTTCTAAACGTGTTTTTCTTCTTCTTCTTTTTGCATTTAACCATGGAAATGTAATTGTGCTTTTTATTTTTCTATTTTTTTAATTTTTCTTTATTTGAATATCTCAGAAAATTAATAATATTTATAGTGTTATTTTAGTCACAGCATTTTGACACAGGACCTAACACATTTGTGTTTGTGTCAGAACTCGGTATGATAGATATATAGGTTAGGTTCTTTTAGACTTATAGCTTAACTTTCTACAATAATTAGGGCATGTTTTTTTTTTCTACGGCTTATGGTTTTTTGCTGAAATTTTTGAATTTTAGCTGTTTACAGTACAGATTACGGAGAGATCGACACTCATTTGCGATTTTAGCTGGTACAGATGTTAAGCTTTTAACGTGTACTACGTTTAACTTACAGGCTCCATCTTAAGAAAATACTCCGTTTAAAAATTAGGTACTGTGGCGGCTGCCAAAAACCGGCCGGCTTGTGGCCTGAAGAATAGGCCCTTAGGTTTCAAATAGAATATCCTTTTAAGCTGGTGTCTATAAGTTAATTATAATAGATATTATTTTGACCTCATTTATATCGATTAAAATTACACATAAATATCTCTTCGTATTTTCTCCCTTACCAATAGTTATAATTCAAAAAATTTTACAAAAAACCCACTGATAATTAGTGTCGAGCTAGCCAGCCCAGGCAGCCAGGTCCAGCATGACTGCATGAATCCATCTAGTGGATCAGCACTGACCCCGCCCGGTTCGGCCTTACTGTCCCCGGGGCCACCTAATGCATTAATTGGATCCGACTGGCCAGTCTCTTTCAATACATCTGCTTTGTTCGTACAAATAATACTGTGTACGATGTCGTCTCTTCAAAGTTCCAATAAGAAACAAGCGTGCAGAAGAGATTTTGTTATCTCATCGACTGTTACTAGAACAGAGGTACGAAGAAATGATAAGTGACAAAATTGCACTGATCTTTTGTATATGTTTCTTGCCATCATGTCATGAACAAACACTACAGTCTACAGTAGTTTTTTTTTTAATGAAACGAGTATACAGTAGTAACACCGTGTGAGGATTTTTTCTTCTTCCAACGTATGAAAAAATCTAACCTTATCGTTCTTATTTATTCAATATAAAAGGTGTAGAATCGTATGGCATAATCATAAGGATGAATGATTGACTTTGTTTTTTAATACCTGAAAATAAATATCAAACTAAAAGAAATAAATCTAAATTACGGATGTAAATTTCGACTACAAGCCGTTCGACCGCTCGCTTAGCCACTCGTTACGACCGCTTTTACACGTAGTCAAATCTCCCTCCGCTTGAAAAGCTTCGAACGCTTGAACGTTTCGACCACTCGAATGAGTACAAGCCGAAGACAACATCGTGCTTGTAGCATGCTAGATCACGATGCGTTAACATACCGCCGAGAACACCAAAAAGCAATGCTCAAGAAAACATTTCACCGATGAACTTTTTTTGGAATAGATCTGATCTATTATTTTCAAATCATATTTGCAGCTACAAAGCCCTCTCACGGCACCCCTAAAAACTCTCCACAAAAGGCCTCGTAATGCCCCCGGCCAAAACACCTGGTATCTCCCTGCTTTTATATGCTAGATCCCTAAACTGTGTTCAACTCAAACACGAACACGAAATCATATCTCTTCCTCAAATCAAGGAACCCGAAACCTTTCTAATATGGGTTTTACCAAATCTCTAATCCCTCCAGTTACGAACTCCTTCCATAACGTTTCCAATCTCACCACGTGATGAAGCCTCCAGAAACGCACCTCCCGTAGCTCCATCTCATATCAACCTCCGTGTACAAACCTCCAGGACCACACCACTCGTAACTTCTCCACGCATCACCACATTTGATCTCCATATACTCCAGCATTAGCCCGACCATCTCGCGTGACATTCTCAACCGTCTGGACCTCAGATCTCTCCATCCTAGTCCTGGTCCTCCTCGTCACCGACCATAATTGTCTCCACGCCATCCTGCACATGCAAAGACCAAAGTTCTCCACAACTTGACTATCATCAGCACACACACACCACCCTTGTTCATCCATGATAAGTACAAAACCATCCACAACTATCAACCAGGTCATCTACGACCACACATTCCATCGCTTACCGCAAATCAGCTCCATACAACTTCTTACGACCGCTAGCTCAACTAGTACTCGAAAACCACAATTACTCGGTAAATACTATCGCTCCACTCCAAACACTTAGAAATACCACACATCACTACTAACCAAAACCATCGAGTACCGAACGCCAAGTCTACAACTACCGATCATCAACCAATCACCGCACTATCAATTCACCGAGCACCGAGTATCACCGACAACCGCTACGACCAAATCAGTCAACCACTGACCCAACATGAGTACTCGAGGTACTCGAAGATCATAGAAATTAAAGCACTCATACCAACTATGAAGTCTACAAAACCGACCGCGAAGCCTACAACAACCAATCGTAAAGCCTTCCACTACCGAAGACAACGATATCAGACTAGACTGCAAAGTTTGCGACTATGAAAACAAAACTACTACCGAAGACAATGATATCAGACTAGACTGCAAAGTTTACGATGATGAAAACAAGACTACGATAACAGCATTCCGCAAAGTCTACGACTATACCAGTAGTCTACAAAGCCTATGACCATCAACTACAAAGCATTCAACTATCGACCAGTAAACTCTACGACTATCAAGTACCGACCAAGTATTGTAATTACGACCATGAAAAAGTATTGTAGTTACGATTACCTTCAATGGGTGTCATGTCATGGTCGAAGTCGAACGTTGAACGTGGTTGAACTGCCATAGTCGATATTCCGTAGTCGATGCCGGACGTGGTCGAAGTAGAACGTGATCGTAAACGACTCTGAGTCGTAACCAACGTTGTCAAAGTCTGACGTGGTCGAAGTTTGCCGTGATCGAAAGCTACCATAGTCGAAGTCTGACGTGGTTGAAAGTCGCCTGGTCGAAGTCTGTCGTGGTCGTTCAGCCGTGCGATCCTCTGATGCCACTCAAGTACAGTCCGATGTTCCGATACGTCTCAAAAGCTATCCGATGCTCAAGAACTATTCGAATATCGTCTGATACTACATTGCTACTTGAATATCGTCCGATGCGACTCGGACCCGATTGGACTGATCCAAAACTATTCAAAGCAACCAAAAACACTCGAAGAAGACTGAAACCACTTGAACTTGAGATATTCGACCGCAATTAACCAAAACTTTTACAAATATAAAATCTAAAACAATTCAAATATTAATTATTTATTACTATTTTATTTACAACCACCCACGTGGCGTAACAAGAAACAGATAAAGCCCAACGAGCCATCGGGCACGGAGAAGAGCATCAATTAATCATCGAACATACACGTCATCCACATCAAATCAAGTCTATAAAAACTCAAGATGGTGATGTGGCGCAATTTGTGCCATGCAAATCCAAGAGGGGAAAACTCTCCAGTGGGTCCACTAGAATCTGGGCGAAACACGGAGCGATCAATCACGCAGTGATAATCACAGCGTTTTGTTGTTGTTTTTTTTTTTTTTTGCATTTCAACTTTCACTTTACCCAAGCGATCTATGATCTTTCTTTTTTTTGGCGAGGATGACCAAGTGGTTATCGTTCTAAATCTCATGCATGATGACTAAGCAGATATCCATAAATTTGTATTGTTTGACCAATTTATACAGAACAGTTTTACTGGAAATCTACTAGTCTATACAGTTAGAAAAGAATAAGATTTGTTCACTATCGAATTTTAGTTAGCTGGTGTGCTTGTGTATATTCAATTGCTAATTAATAGATTTATCGGGCGATAACCAAGATTTTGGTCTTGATCAGTACACGTGGGCACCTTTAGCTACAAAGTTGTAGCTGAAAGTAAAATAATATTAATAAGTAGTGCGGTCTATATATATATATATAATACGTTGTCAGAAAAATTGCAGAAACATATTAGTATAGTAGATATTTGAGGATGAAGTGTTGAACAAAATAAAAGTCATTTTGGCTCTCTATATCCACTACAGAATTGATACATATATCAATTCCCCTAAAAAAATTGCAGTAGGAAACTAGGGATTCACTTCAAATTAATGTTGGTGATTGGTTACTCACACACTTGGTTTGGTACGAACGTGCTGACAGTTTTGATACTATTGCTGCAATCTGAAGAGTTGTGGCAGCTAGTATGCATTCCTTGACGTACGTACTGTCTTAGCTTGTGCGAAATGAAAATTACAAACTGTACTGCATATACCTGGCTATGTGCTGAGTATTTGTGTACAGTAAAACCTAGATAAGAATTCTGGCAACAAAAGCAATGAAGCTCTAAATGTTATTAAAAAAGAAGTTATTGAGGAAATTAATTGAACATGTAATGCGCGCACACACACACATATATATACTAGTTACGTACCCGTACGTTGCAACGGAACTCATTAAATATATAGATAATCGTGCTATAGAAGAAAATTATTTTGATCGGTAGAAAGTAGAGAATTGTGAGAAGTTAAGAGAATAGAGCGGTTAGAGTTGAGAAAGTGGAGAATGGGTGTTTTGAGTACATATCATATTGCCTTTTGTGAGAAGGGTGAGAGGGCCGGACCAACCACCAACTCCTTCTTTTATAATAGTAAAGATATACATGGCGCATGTTAATCCAATTAATTAATAAATTATCATCTAACTTAGCACAAAATTAAAGTCGATGATGCGGTTAAGAAATAACGTCAATCTATAATTGCATGTGTAGTGCTAAACACACAGTTAATAGTGGATTACATGTAGTTTTCGTTAGTTCATGCAAATATATATCTGGAGTTTAGCTTAGACTAGGTGCAGCGCGCCAGTTACCGATCTAGCTCCCCATGCATGCATGATTTCGGCCAAAAGTTCGATATATCAGTGACTCGCAGAATTAAGAGCAAAAAATTGCACACGTTGTAATGCATTGGTACACAGTTCTCTTCGATCTGTGGACTGAAAAGGGAGAAATAAAAGGAAATTTTCACCACTACAAAAAAAAATGATTTGATCACACCGTTTGACAAAAATCACACAAGACCTGTACATTTTTATTGCACGGTTAAGTAGTATATATATGTTACATTTCCCAGACTTTAGCTAAGCTCAAGGGCCGGGACAAGCTAGTGTGAAACCTCATGAGCCGAGACAGCAGTACAACATTTGATCACTACAACCAGCTAGGGCTTTCCATGATCGAAGCAGGAAAAAGACGGGGGAAAAGAAGAGCTAGATCCAAAAGATTCCATCTCGAGAAACCGACCCTGATCATCTACGCTAGCTATTAACTAGCTGCCTAGCTAGCTAGCCTGGACACGTAGGAAAAGTTTCGTGCTGACCCGATCGCGATTGATAGCTGGCAAGCTAATTAATTGAGAGAACCTGGTGGCTGCGTGCCGGCGACGAAGAACCGGCCGGAGGCGGCGTCCTGGCTGGCGTAGTACACCGTGCTGGGGCTCACGTGGTTGTGCATCCCCTCGTACGTCGTCACCACGTAGCTCGGGTCGTCCTTGTCCCGCTCCACCCTCTTCTTCACGTTGCACCCTTCCGTCGAGCACCGGTAGTAGTTCCTGCAAGCACACATGTACAGTTAATCATCACCACTATAGTTGGATTAATTGCGAGGATGCAATGTGTTCATCATTGCTGGAAAGAGTTCGCATGATCGATGGATTGATCACTGTATGATATGTTATGATCAGGAGATTGATTGCGAGCATGAATTGATTGATTCTGGTTTGATTTTGTAGTGTTGTTGATTGGGTACCTTGGGTTGGGGCTGTTCTTGACGGACTTCTTGCCGTACTTCCGCCACTTGTACCCGTCGTCCAGGATCTCGATCTCCGACCTCGTCCGGAACGCGATCCGCTCCGTTCGCGGCCTCTCCGCCGCCGGCGGCATCTCCTCCGCGGCGCTCCTAAAATGCCCAATCAAGAGTCCCAGTTCAGACCAAAGACACAATCCGAAAACCCAAAGGTGTTGAAATACCAGCTGACAAACGACACGCCACACAAGTCTCACCTAGCGTGAGTGGCTGCACTTGCACCAGCAGCTCCGCCATCGGGCACGACGACGGGCGGGCCATTCGGCGGGGCGTCGAACACTCCGCCCGTGCCGTCGTCGAAGAATAACTCGGAGATGTCGAACTGCGCCGGTGGATCGGCGAGCGGCGGCTGCGGGGCGCCGAGGGCGGCGGAGAAGCTGGACGGCGAGCTGGAGGTGGAGCTTCCCCCGTGGGAAAAGTACGATGACATCGAGAAGCAGGCGTCGCCCGCCGGCGCCGGCTGGTGGTAGAGCACTGGGCGCGCCCCGATTGCCGCCATGGCCGAGTAGGAGACCGGCACGAAAGCTTCGTATTTATAAGGAGGATCAAATCGTTGGTGTGCTGCATGGGATGGAGGATGTGTTATTGGCGGGTGGATTTATTTGTAGTAGTAGAAGGCGGGCTTGGTTGTGTGCGGTTATCTTTTCCGGTGGATTTGGTCGGCTTCGCAGTGAGCTTCCTGCGGAATGAGAAGGTTCGGAGCTGGTGCGGGAGTTGCCGCCCGCCGCCGCACACCACACGCACGAGCGCTCTTGCCCGCACGGCGTGCCACTTATAGCAAGATGGCGGAATTTGTCTCCGGGAGCAAGACTTGAACGGTCTTCGCCACATAGTGCCCGTGGAGTGGGGCCCCTCAGTCGCGCGGGCGCGGCATATGTGTGGTCCACCCGGTTCAAGCCGCATTCTATTCTGTTCCGTGGAATGGTTGGTGGCAATTGGGATTGCACCACCCGCCACTAATTTTTCCCCGGCGACGGCCTCGTGGCAAATTAAACTGTTATAACTACAACGGTTAAAAAATGGCGAATTGATCCCTTCGTGTATTCCAGCAATTTAGCTGCAATCTTACACCTACGGTTATAGGAAAATTGTTCATCTATTTATTATATCAATCTCTATTTATTAAAAAGATAGAAAAAAGATAGCCCATTCCCTCTCAAGGGTTATAAATTACCCTCGGCCATGGTCGAGCGAGTGGAGCTATAGAGGGAATAAACGAGCACAACAGCCGAGTGCCCGAGTCCAAGCTAGGCCAAGACCCCACCATTCCACCTCGGCACCTCATGCTAACCCTAGACCCGCTAGGGGTGCGGCGGCGACCGGTGGCCAAGGGGGCGTGGTGGCTAGGGGGCTGAGGGGGGCGCGACGGCGGCCACTAGCTACAAGGTCCGCGCCTCTGCAGAGCACTCCAGTTCCATCGGCGTGCGCACCATGTATTTGTTGATATGCCTCCTGGCTCATGGTAATGTGTTTTTGTTGGTTGGTGGGTCCAGGTTTGCAAGCTGCGTGCGGGGTTCGTCCAAGGCCCAATGGGGCACATCGAAACTAGGAGAAGGCCGACAGAGTAGCCGAACAGGGAGCCAATCAAGCGAGCAGTGGAATAGCTCCAAATTCAAAATAAATATAATGAGCAAAAGCTCCAAGTCCAATAATAAGTGTCTAAGTAAGTGATAAATATTTGGTCAATATTTTTTACTTGTGAGTTGTGAAAATCAAATGGAGTATTGAAATGTATTATGATATTGTTATTGCTTGCATGTTTGATTTGGTAGAAATGGGTTTGAAGAGCTACTTTAGCAAAGTTTCAAGCAAAAGCACCATGGATAGCGGAACAACGGCCGCATATGCACATTCTCAACTTGAAGTCCAATTGGACCAAATCCAATAAGAGAAAGAGGTTGGACAACCACGACCACAAGAACATGAGGCTACAGCTACATAACCACAATCACAACCGCAACAAAATAGATGAAGGTATTAAGGAATTCAACATGTATCATATCACTGCTGATCTGAGACTTCGTATACCATTTCATGATTTTCATCTTGATATTAGAGATCAAGTGAGGAGGGCTTATTTGTTGAAGGGCCCTACTCAACCTATTGGCCATAATTATCCTCACAAAACATATGGAAAGGGCCTTAGGGTCTTTCATGAATCTTGATTTAAGAAGGACGATTGGTTGGAATATAACATGGAGAAAGATATGGTCTATTACTTCCATTGCTTTCTTTTTAAGCACCAACTTTTACATGAGCAAATTGATTATGATGTCTTCACCAAAATAGGATATAATAATTGGAAGAATCAATACAAATTATATGATGATCATGTTGGTGGGGTTAGTAGTGTTCACAATAATGCAAGAAAATCATGTGACGAATTTAAGAATTAAAGGTCGAGTGTGTCATATGAGGTTATGTCTTATAGTAAGAAAAGCAGAAATCAAATATGAAATTAGTGTGGTTGCATCTTTAGATTACGCAAATTTTCTCCTAAGGAAAGTTCATGCATTCCATGGACACAATGAATCTTCTTCTTTCTTAAACAAGGAAAATTTCTAGAGATGATTGATTGGTACAAAGAAAGGAAGGAGGAAGTGAAGCTTGCATTTGATGAGCTATGTCCTGCAACTACCCACATGACTTGCCCAAAGATTCAAAAGGAACTTGCAAGATGTTGTGTGCAGAAGGTCACCAAAGTGCTAAAGAAAGAGATTGGTGATAGTCTATTATCTATTCTTATTGATGAATATCATGATATATCAAGCAAAGAGCAAATGGTTGTGATTGTGAGGTTAGTAAATAGTGATTGATTATGTGTTCTATCATTATTTTTTGAATGTTTACATTGTTCTACTCAACTAATTATTTCATTTGTCCTTTAGGTTTGTGAAAACAAAGGGAATGTTATGGAAAGATTTTTGAGTCTCCAACATATCACAGAGGTAACATCAGATGCATTGAAGAGAGCATTGTTTGGGATGCTTGGTGGACATGGTTTACTTATTGCTAGACTCTTGGTGGACATGGTTTACTTATTGAGAGCAGGGGTATGATGGAGCTTCAAATATGATAGGTGAATTTAATATCCTTCAAAAACATATTTGTGATGAGAATACATATGCTTTCTATGTTCATTGATTTTCTTACCAATTACAATTGGTAGTTGTTACTATCACATGTTGTTGTTCGTCTATCTATGATTTCTTTGAGTATGTGACTTTGATTGTAACTACCACTAGTGCATCTTGCAAGAGAAATGATGTATATCTTGACAAGCATCATCAAAATATTTTGGATAAGTTAGAGAGTGGTGAGATTTTTTTAGGAAGAGGGAAGCATCAAAAAACTAGCTTAGATTAGATCTAGAGACTCTAGATGGGGCTCTTATTATACAACCTTACTCCATATTAAGACAATGTGGGATGCAATGATAGATGTGCTAGCAATTGTGCACCAAGATAGGCATAATCCATCTAAGGCAACGAGTTTGTTGCATATAATAGAGACCTTTAACTTTGTGTTATTTTGAAGATAATGTTGAAAGTATTTCACATTACAAATAAGTTATCTCTTGTGTTACAAAGATATGATCAAAACATTGTTCATGCCATGTTATTACTTGTTGATGTCAAAAACACATTTGATCAACTTAAGGAACCATGGTTAGGAGTCACTATTTATAGAAGTAAAAATATTTTACGATGCAAATAAGATTCTAGTGCCAAATATGGATAAAGCGATACCAAGATGGGGCCAATCAAGATGGCGTAGGATCACAATCACTCAAGACCATCATTATTATGTTGATATTTTCCTTGCTGCCATTGATGCTATTACCTCAGATATGTATTATCGCTTCAATGAGGTATCTTCGGAGTTGCCTGTATTTTTTCTTGTCTTGATCCAAGAGACCTGTCGATGTTACGTATGATTTGTTTGGGTTCTAGGGAACTCTTAAAGACTTGGCTACGATCACGCAAAGAAAATATACAAGGATTTTTATACAGATTCGAGCCTTCTGCTGTGAGAATAACTACCCTACTTCCTATGTGGATATTGCTCAATGAAATAATTACAATGGAGAAAGTAATACGAAAAATCTTGCTCTACTTCTACTCTCCCTTGGGTCTGTCCCGATCCTCCACTCTTCTCCCCGACGTCCACCATTATATAGCTTGTATGGCGGCGGCAGTTTCTCCTTGCCAAGAGACACCTTAACGTTTCGAATGATAACCATTTGATGGGAGTTATTTGAGACGTGGTATCTCACTCATCGTGTGACGGTTTTGCCAAGGTGAAGTTATGTGCATTTATTATAGACAATAAATACTCATACTAACCGCCTTGTCAGACGGACCCATTATGCAATGGGTTGTCGTTGACCGGTTAGTCGGAGGTTGACTTAGTCGTAGTGGGATCTACGACCACAAGGTGATCACAGGATAATTTACGACTATGTCATGATGGTAGAAGATGTTACGACTATAAGGTGGTCATAGGAAAGGCATACGATCAAGGTGTGGTTGTCGTAGAAGAGCTTACGACTAAGAAGTTGTCGTAGAAGAGTTTACAACTAAGAGCTTGTCGTAGAAGAACTTACGACTAAGGAGTTGTCGTAGAAGAGTTTACGAGTAAAGGGTAGTCGTAGAAGAGCTTATGACTACCTTGTGAAATATCTCCCTCGTGGATAATGATGTAACCATATTACTTACAGATAAATAATAATTTAAGGATTGGTTATATCATCATCAAAACTCCTTCTCAAAGTTCATTGTGGATAACATTACTCGACTTGCGGAGATCTATAACAAAGATTTCTTCATTTATGATCGTGCGATTATAAAAATCAACTTAAAACTTTATTCTTCATGTGCGAAGAATTGATGATTTTATTACTTGTTGTGAGCTTGAAAGTTTGGCCGTGAAGATGGTTGAAACTGAAAGGCATACTGTATTTTCATTGGTCTACCGTCTCGTTGAGTTAGCATTGCTACTATCGGTGGTGACATCATCAGTTGAAAGAGTCTTCTCGTTTATGAATATTATCAAGATTGATTTGTGCAATAAGATATCGGTGATTGGCTTAATGGCCTGATGATGTGCTATATCGAGCGAGAGATATTCAAAAAACTTGATCGTGAAAAAAAATAAAGAACAGTTTCAAGGCATGAAATCTTGGAGAATAAAAATGCCTTGTTCTCCTAGACGTACTTAGTTATTTAGTGGTATGCATTTTATTTTCTCTTTTTATTGCATCTTTTATGTTCTATTATCAAATCGTGACACTACTGATCCATCTATCTTTGACACTTGATGTGTTGCTTTTTGTATAGCTTATCTTTTGTTCACACTATTATATTCGATAACTTGGTGGCAAACTATGGATTAAACTTCATTAGTGAGGTATTTTTCAATACCCTATCGTTACATTCACATATTTGCATATGAAATATAGTTGTTGTTTTTATTTAGTGTTATATATTTTTATTAGTATGATTATAATATATTTTAAATATAAATTATTTTATTTTTAGATAATAGTATTTATTTTACGCTTACGAATCCGTTATATCTATATTTTAGTGCTCAGCCCGCCACCGAATATCGCCGTCATAAGGAGAGACACAGTTCAGTCATTCGAGGGAAGCCAGCATCCTGAACGTCCAAAACGTCTTTTTCTATAACCAAGTGTCCTAGTCGCTACTTAGGTGCACCGTATGCTACACTTTGGATGTCGCTTTCGTATCAAATTTTCGAACTAAAACCCCACGATGGCATGCAAAGCGCAATCTAGAAGCTATGGACCCAGATTCTGCGCAGCTTCCTGGACGATTACAATTTGCCGGTTTACGGTGCCCATCAGCTCGATACCAAAATGAAGTCTGGGAGTCCTTTTCGTCCCCGAATCTCGCTATGGTTGGCGAGTACAGTTGACCTTTTGTTAATGGCTTGGGTCGCTTGCGTTTTCCTTTCTTTTGTGTGTGTGTGACCTCGCTCAGGTGTAAGGATATAGGAGAGTGTGGCCTCGCTGCTGCCACCCCCCATCAAACGATATAGCCTGTTTATTTTAACTTAGACTTATGGTTTTCTGCTATAGCTTGTGATTTTTAAGCTTCGTATAAGAGTTTACAGAGTAACAAAAACTCTTATGTGGTTTTTGTTGATATAAATAAAGTCGGTACAATATATATTATAATTAATTAGTAGATTCTATTTAAAAAATACTTTGTTTAAAAACTAATTATTATAAAAAAAATTAAAAGCTAAAATCAAAAACTAAAAAAGGACAGATCATAGCGTGAGACGCTGATGGCTTCTGTTCTGTCTGCACTGGTGCGTGCGGCGAGTACGTGCATATTATCAGGATGCGGATGCATATGTATGCGTGTCGACGTCGATGCGCTGATAGGCGTCATGTCAGGACGCACACATCACCTTTTTTTTTTTTGTTCCTGCATGTCCATCCTGATAACAAGCGAAAGCTAGACATTTTTTTAAGAGCAAAACTAAAGAACGATGTACCATTTTACATAAAAAAACAATAGTATAGTTTTCTACTGTTTGTTCTCTCTTGCTCCACTCTCTCGATCTTTCTCTTCTCTCTGGCTCACACCGACGAGGCCGCCACTATCAAATCCATTATCTTCATCGTCATCTTCGACTATAGTGCTACTGGATCTGATTGTCCTAGGAGGGGGCGAGGTCGATCGTCTGCCCTAGCTCCAGCCCTGACCATCACCAAGGCCGTTGTTGTCGAATTCGTCTTCTACGACCATGGCGCCACCACGTATCGCTATCCCCGACCATGGCACTGCTGGACCAGTCGTCCTCGACGAGGGTGAGGTTGACCAGTTGTCTGAACTCTAGCCCCCACAGTACGCCCCTCGCTCCAGCGCTATAGCTCTCTTTACCCTATCTTCTCGAGCTCTGGCGGGATAAGTGATGGCGCCGTGGCCATCGATGGGTTCACCATACCCCCGGAGGCAGTGGTCTCACGGTGCATAGCGACGAAGGACACTGGGTGGTGGGCGGCAGTGAAGGGAGGCGCGGCGAGGTGGTGGTGCACCAATATTAGGTTGGGTGGGGTGGGCGGGGAGCAGGGAGGGAGATGGCGGTGGGGAGGAGGTGCATGGGGAGGCGGAGGAGGGGGAGCAGAGCTTCAGCTAGCACTAGAGAAGAAGACGGAAAGCGGAGCGGTGGAGGAGGAGGGAGATGGAGGGAAGGCGAAACTTGATAAAACTCTGTAACGTTGGAAACGTATCGTAGCAGCTCCCTTTTTCCAAAAGGTCGCGAGGCATCAGATGGATCGAAGCGTGTGCAAAAGTCTGAGTGTGTGAGTGAGATGAGACAAAAATAGCACATGATTTTTAGTTATACTTGTTTTTGCATATATAGTAACAATCAAATGATGCAAGCTTTCCTTGTCAAAGAAAAAATGATGCAAGCTTGATTTAAGGATACTTAGTGCAAGCTCTAGCTCTCTGCGCCATTTGGAATGTTAGAATTTCACGAATTCTATAGGAAATCTATGTAACTAGCAGCTTAAGTGCAGCGTCATGCCAGCTATCTACCGTGCGGACCAAAATAAAATAGCCGACAATTCATGAGAGGGTTTTCTAGGGAAATCAAAGATCTATGTATAACTTTAGAAAAATTGAAGGTCTTTTCTGTAAAAAACCAAGGACCCGTACATATTTTTGAAAAAAATCACGGGCTTTATCAAGCAAAAGGAGGGCTTCTTTGGAAAATTTAAGAATCTATACGTAATTTGGAAAAAGAAGAGAGTCTTTTTGCAAAATTATTGGACCTATGTGTAAGAACCGAGAACTCTTACGTGATTTTAAAATTTTGGAGGACCTTTTTTATACCGATGATGTGGAGGGCTTCCCAGGCGCAATTTCCTCGGGAATAATAGAGGAGTACTCTGTATTCCAAACAAGCCCTTTATTTTCTATTAATTTTCTGTCGTTGCGCATGATTAAGAGACAACTTGGATCATATTTCGGATGTTTTTGCTAGATACACACCCTTCACGTCAGAAGTATGACTATGTATGTGCATCAATCAACATCTTGTATCTTATTCCAAGCAAAAACAAGCAATTAATACCGACAAAATACTCCTGATGGAGTACTATCTAACGATACAACAATAATAGCAACAAAAAGAGGTACTACTACGCACCAGGCCACCAGCCATCCTCGCCCTTTCCTGACATAAGAAGCTTCCACCCGCGCACCGACGACTCAAAAAATTCAGGTGGCCGAAGAGCCATAGAGAGCGCGATTCGACGATGCCCGCCCAATTCGCCGTTTCCTCTCTTCTTGGAAGGCTCCGGCCGATCGATACGCACGCAACGCAACGAATACGTACCATTTTCGCAGGCGTCGATTTCCTCCGGGGACGGGCTGTCCGCCCGCCCGTCGATTTCCGTTCCTTTCCTTTTAGTTTATTTGTCGCTTATATTTATACTATCTACAATTATTAGCTTTTAAATAGTATATTTTTAAAAAAATAATTAATAAAAAATTATGGTAAAATATCTACTGCGTTTAGTTGTACCGACTAAAATCACATACGATTATTTTACTTTATATACTATATCTTGTAAATAGAAAGAATTTAAATATTTAAACTATAAGTCATAAATAATTAAGATCAGAAGAATCTATTCCCTGTCGAGAGGTGACCGTATCCCGTACGGATTATGCCTACCCGCAACAAAACGTGGCATCAAATAGACATCGCGTCCCCGTCCGATCGGAACCTGCCACGAACGCAAGACTTGTTTGGTTTTCGCACAGCTTGCTGCGCTTGCACGTAGCTCCGTTTGTATAAGTCATCTTGTTTACGTTTATGCTGTGCTGTGTTCTTGTCTATCCAATCAACAAGCAAAAGAGTCGCTAGCAACGCTAGCTAATTTGCCTCAGTCGAGGCTTTTTATTAAGGTGCTAGCTAGTGGTGTCGTTTAGTTAAACTAAAATAAATTAATTTATAGTTAAAATTATATCATGTCGACTAAAATTATCTCAGAATGATGGTGACTTATTTGACGCAACTAAAATTAAAAATCTAAAAATAAAAAACAGATTAGCACATCACAGACAATACAAATGAATACGAAAAGAAAAAGAACCGGAAAAAAAAGCTAAAAAACAAAAAATTCAGAAAAAAATAAAATTTAAAAATAATAAAAAATAAACTAAAAATTAGAAGCTTAAATTAAAATAAACGGAGCCGTCTCGTTAGTATGCATGTACGTCACGAGCGGATGATGGATTACTGGCTAAAATTACTTATCCCATCGATCTTGACAGAATAATAGAGGAATTGCCGTCACTATACGAGCCTTGCACTTGCCAACAGCTAACTACTTAACTTTGACCTTGGCTGTGGCACCACCGCTCAACGGCGGTCGCCTACCAATATTAAGGCTTCATTTATTTGGATTTAGATTTTTGACTTCTACTTTATTTTTTTATTTTTAAATTTCATTTTTTAGTTTTTCGGCTTTTTTAACTTTTTTATCGGTTCTTTTTTCATATTTATTTGTATTATACGTGATGAACTAATTCATTATTTCTATTTTAAATTTTTTTAATTTTAATTTTACCAAATAAATCACCATCAGCTATAATACAATTAAGCTACCAAAATTCAGTCCAACTAAAACGGGCTCTAAGATATGCTAAATTATGCTACCACGTCATCCGTAAGCGACGAAAACTAACAAAATATTACAAGCGAACAGGCAAATATCCAATCAGCTTGGGCTAAATTATCCACTTCAAACGTCGTTAAAAAATGTTATTAACAAAGTTGCACCTACTCCTGTAAAATAAGAATAACCAAAGTCATTGAAAACAACCAAAAGTGGGTGGTGCTTCGCCACGTTTGTGCCTCTATCCTCTGGTGGTCCAGAAGGGCTTGGATTCAGACGAGCTGGTGATCAGGTGACTGTTGTGTATACAATAATCAGTCGTGCATATCTTAAACTTTTCAGGAAGCAAGCACCAGTGCAGAAGTGCCACCTTTTGTCTCCATCTAGAGCCCTGTTTGTTTGGATAACCAAGCACGTGGGGATTAAGAAGGGCCCGAGAAACCCTTTTGGCGTAAGATACTGCGATTAATGGCAACTCTGTTCTTGGTACGTCCGGATAACGAAATCTGCGTGGCCCCTTGAACCAATTTTTTTCGTATATGCATGTATCTCCGGTGACCGCCACGGTCCCATGCTCACTCCTGAGCCATCTCTTGCACCAAAAAGGATGGCTTCAGTTTCTGATTTCTGATTTAATTTTTATTATTTATAAATTTTATTTTTTTTTCTAAACTTTTGGTTTTTTTGAGCTTTTTTGGCCTGTTCTTTTATCTCGTATTCGTTTATATTGTCCGTGATGAGTTAGCATATTTTTTCTATTTTTTAATTTTTTTTAAATTTAATTATGCCAAATAAGTCACCTTCAGCTACAGTGAAATTTCAACCGCTACAGTGTAATTTCAGCCATAAGCCACAGTTTTTCAGCCCAATCGAGCGGACCAAAAGAATGCAAACTCGCTAGTCAGTAAATCCGTAAACCAGAAGTAACTGATCGCTTTCAGAGCTGGCATAAAAATGTTTTTAAAGTAAGAAGACAATTGATCAAATATTTTATTTTTCACCTCAAAATATATAACATCCTGGTTGAGACAATAGAGAACGGACATATCTCGGTAAAATTTAATATAGCTACCTTATATCATAAGATACATATCTCAGAATTTCCTATACTAGTAGTTCATGCATGGTTCATATGAGTGCAGCTATAGTATAAGCAGTTATTTTATCAAGTCTTACGGACTTACGACAGCATGCAGGCTCTAACGTTTGGGATAGAATTCAACGGAGCTAACCCGTAAATAAATCAATTTTCACGTGCAGTCAGCCTTAATATTTCTTTCCCTGCTGCCCATGTTGCATTCATTGGTCGGCTCTCAAAATTCCAAACAACGAACTGTGTGTGCCACTATCAACAGTACTCAGCTCAGTCAATTGAATATAGAGCCACACCACCAGACCAGATATCGCATATACACATGTCAGTATAAAACCATGCCACTGCCAGCATGGCAGCATATGCTAGACTAGTCTCACTAAGCTGAATCACACACGTCAAAACTGAATTGTCCCGTCGTTCTTTTGAATTTTGATTTTTAGAAAGTCTATATAAATAAAATAATTTCTTAAAACGAATTATTCGAACTACTTTTCAAACTTAAAACCGTATATACCGTCCATATCGTCAATATCCGTTGTATGTTACCATATTAAAAACACAGATAAAAAATTATCAGATGCAATTCAGAAGGATCGAACTAATGTCGCGTTCAAAGGGTTTGACCTTCCCCTGCCTTTTCCGAAGCTTCTCGCCGGCCGCTCGGCAGGATCCGAGAAGGGGGTCAGCAAGGTCCAGGAAGGGGGTCAAGCTTGTCCTGCTACACCTTTTCGCCCTCTTGCGGCCGAACCCGACGACCAGGGTAATTGCATCACATGGACCGACGGCAACGTCTCGCCAACGACGTTGTCGCGTCGTCGTGGACAAAAATCCCTGCTGCGTGGTTTCGCAACAGGCCGTCCTCGAGTTTCAGGACTGCAGCTAATTACCACTTCGGATCACACATATCACATCAGGGCAGTACAATGAATTGAGGGGTTCAAGATAATCTGAACAGGCTTCACAGTGTTTGAAAAGTATCGACCTTTTACGGTCTTCCAATGTTTCAGTCATCACTTGTTCCTAAATGAAGAACAATTGGTTCTATTTAATATTTTTTGAAGTCGAAATTACTCATATCACTTCATTCCATATTTGTTACGTAAGCATTCGACGATCGTTGAATATAGATATATTAAACAATAAATGAATGAATATCACTTATTCTATCAATTAATATTCTCATTCATTTAGATGCACAATTCACATATTTTTGTTCTTAGAAGTCGAGTTGAAATATCATTTATTCCATATCCTATTCGTATAGTACCATATACATATTATCTTTTTATATTCACTTCGTAAGACTTCAATCGGGTAAAATTATCCTCTCCGTTTGCAAGGGTTGAGAGCGAGAAGAACTCAGAAGTCCATTATTGCAGTGAATTAGAGTACATCTCTTCTGTTACAAGATGTTTGCATCACGATTCAGCATGTTGGAGGTTGAAATGTTTCAACTGACGTGCAGTTCGAATGCTACACATGACGACTTCGCCAGAATTGCCCTAGGGGAGCAGATGCGAGCAGAACTTGAAACCGCTCATTAGTATTATAGGTATCAGACGACACCACTCTCCACAGTCACTAACTAATTGTATAATCAAGAATGGCTTCATAAGCGAGTTAATCAGCTGCAATGCGAGCTTGTTGTACACCGCAACAACTAAAGAGTGTACAGCATTGCCTGAAAATAATCCTAGCCAATGGACAAGAATGGCTAGCTGCTAGCAAGCACATCCGCTTGTCTGTTCAGTATCCGGGACTGGTTCTGCGACTGTCTGGAAGTAGCCGGTGACAGAAAAGAAACATCTGTAAATGATTAAAACAATGAATTAACGCCAGAGCTGCTAGCCTCTGCATGTCCGGAAGATGACCTGAACCCTCCTACATCTTTGCAAGTAAATTAGAACATCGTAAAACAAGGTAATGAAGCACTACTTTTAGGCCTTTCAGGGAAAAATTGGAACTGCGCATGAACCTCTGAGCCCACAAGCCATGGAAACATGGCTTGAGCCTGTCTGTATGCAAACAGTAAACTGAAGATGCTTTTACTTACATGTCTTGATCATGTTCATGCTCCAAAGCAGCTTTGCAATGCATAGAAAAGCAGTGTCAACAGTTGTAGTCGTCTTTTGCAGAGGTTTCAGAATACGGCATATTGCCCTTGGAGACACACCACTCTTTTGCTTTCTTCTCAGGAACCTATGGGACTCTGGCGGTAAGGAAATTGCAGAATATATGACCTACAAAAGTTGAATGTTAAAGAAACTAACCACTCGTCTGCTTCCAGCATCTACATCAATCTTGTTTCTGGCTAAAATGAATGGAAAATTTTTAGGATCTGATGGGCTAGCCTAAAAATGGAAATGGCAAATACTTCAGGTACAGTCAGTCTTCCGATGCCATAGACTGTTAGACACGGGCAGAAATTATGTGCTACTGGGATCCATACGCAACGAAATCAAAACGTAGTAAAGCTTGAGTCAGTGTAAATACTGTACAAAACAAGTAGATCGAGGGGCTCAAAGAAAGCCTGAGCCGTTAACATGTTTCTTTACAAAGAAACTTGACCAATACATTTGATTTTTGGAGAAAAATCATGAAGCCTGCACAATCTAGAATGAATTTGTGAGCTGTTTCATGAATAGCAAAACTTGATTGACATTCACCAAGCAACATGAGTTTCCACTTTTCAGCTTGCATTAATCATTTTGGTAAGATGGAAATTTATACCAATGCGTGATCTAGGCCCTTCAGTTTGCTGCTAGCTTGCTATATTCCTTATACGGGGTTGTTCGATCTTTTCAACGTAGGATCAAGATACTTACGTACTCTCTCTTGAATCGTAGCATCATTCGTTTCCAATACAAAAAGTAATGTTCTTTAATTCATAAGATCATACATGTAGGACTTTACGATCACCAAGCGAAACCCTATCGTGCTTCTAATTTCCAACGAAAAGATTGAATGATCTTAATTAGAGAAGCAATCCTAATTTTCCCACATGGCATTCGGCCATCAGGAAGGAACTCAAGCCATCAATTAATACGTGGTATCTTTTACAAAGGAGACGGCCGACGTATTTAAGGGGCGCTCCTAAACCCGTAACGCACGCGTACATGGGCCGAAGGCCAATTCCTATCTGGTTTGGCTCCATAAAAAGCAACCATACATGGCCGACTCCCATCATTGATTCGGCCCAAGGAAATACACATGCAGGCTTAACCAACTTAATAAACAAAGGTGTCATGGCTGACTTAATGGCCTCGGCCAGATTTTGGCGCAAGACCTTGATGGCTCACGGTTGTCGGCTTCATGTAGGGTTGTTTGGAAAGCGAACTCTCCCAAGATCACGGCAAGTCCAGCTCACCTTCCTCTCTTCATGCGCACAGCTTGATCCTCTCACGTATCCTGGCTGTGCATGGTTGTGTATGGAGGCTTCTTTCTTTGCTGCCTGACACATGCAACAGCACGCTACATCCATGGCACATCTCCTGCATACATGTATTGATTTCTTTGGCCAGCAGCAAATCTACTCCATCATGTGATGATCAGTCGATCTTCTCTGTACAAGATATTGTGGGAACCGACTAGCAATTATGTTGTTGCTTGACTGGATCTTTTGTGTGACCTAAAAACATATCTTCATTTTAGATTTGTATAGATCGAATATGAGCATGTATATAATTATATAAAATAGTAGTAGTTTTGTATCTCTAAGTATAATAATTAAAGACTTAAAATATTAGAGTTTACCTAGCAATATTTAATATGGCTCAATAATTCTTTTCAGTCAAATAATATTTTTAACTGAAAAACGTAAGACATGAGCGTATCCGCATCATTCCCACTTACAGGTGGGAAATTGTTCCATGTAAGGATGTGGTAACAAATGGGCTATTATATTCCATGATGAAGGAATATTAAACCAGACGGATGGTTTCAAACAAAATCTCAATCCAATACACGCGACGCCAAAACCATGAGAATTGCGCCGAAACATAGGAAATTTCATAGCATCGAGCTCATTTTACAATGCATTAGTATTATACAAGCATAGGAAGTTGGAAACAAAATTGGAATATAAACAAACATAGGAAGTTGGGAACAAAATTGGATTATAAACAAACAAATGGGTTGTTCCGACGGCTCACCTCTATAACGCTGACCCGGTCACCGAAGGAGCGACGTAGCGGCGAGCACGTCTCAGGGGACCCAAGGAGGACCTCCACGGTGGACGGCCTTGGGCACAGCATGGGAGGCGGCGGCGGCGGGGCCGCGGAGGAGGCCTCACCGGCAATGAGGAGGAGGGGAAAGAGCAGCGACACCCACCTCGGTTGCCGTGTCACCATGGCTCTGCAGGCGAGGTCCGCGAAACCCTAGATCTAAGCCCACTCGACGCGTCGGTGCACATCACGCGCGCACCGGGAAGGCGGGGTGGCGTCGGGGAGGGAAGGAGATCGGGCATGGAGGCGGCGGGGACTTCGACTCTTGGAGGCATGGAGGCGGCGGGCCGAGGCCGGGGCGGGAAGGGGAGCCGATGACCGGATGGAGGAGGGAGCAGGCGACTGGAGCGAGCGGCGGCACTGAGGGGATGGCGGCGCCGACGATGCCGCCTCCACTCGTGGCTCGTGAGATGCGGGCATGGGGTGGCTTCTCGGTCTGTGTGTGTATGCCAGAAGGAGAGATGTTATAAGGTCAAACATATAGAGAAGTATCGATGAAGTATCAGACAATTACCTAGATTTATTTTTTTAAATAATTATAAATTAAGATATATAGGTAGAATATATATCAGAGTGTATTGGGGTTATATTAATATTCGGTACAGTATTTGATACCGATACGTGATTTTTGTAAAGTATCCGCGTAACGTAGATGCGGAGTGTTCTTTTTACCATGGTAAAATACAACTTCATTTTGATGGTAGCTGGCTATCCTATGACGCTAGTGTTGTTAACCTACTGACCTCCATTAGCGTATATCTCAGATGGACTCATGGGCCCATGGATATGGGCTATGACATAGCTGAAGAATACTTTTCTTGGTCATGGGCCCTTTGGCGAGTGTTGACTTCTATATTCATTTACTTGCTTGCTTGTCCTGAAACTCTTCATTTCCGGCACCAAGCCAGTCAGATAAACTTGTGATTTCTCAAGTCATCTTCTAGCGATATGTACACTATACTTTTGTCCCTTTTCATCATTGGTGTACGTTATTGAATAATTTAACATTTTCGCTCTTTGGTAATTCAGGTTTGGTCCTGCTGGTGACCCAAGAGGTGCAGGGATCGGAACTCCAGAAGCCATCAAACGTGTTTGGTCTTGCCATAGGGAGATCATATATGACATCACGCTCTTGCCTAAGAACTGGGCACTTCCTTCCCCTACGTAATATGCCAAGGTTAGCTATAGCTAGAAGAAAAGAACTCTCACCAAGAATAAAGGGGAAGTAGCCAACGGGACCGAATGAGCCAAGAGCTGAAAGCTAGTCACTTTGAATATTTTGCCTCATATGTAGGCAATTAGGCGTTCTCTCGACCCCCAAGGATATAACGAAGGGAAGGAATGGAATGTTACAGTTGTTGTAAGGTTCGTTGGAACTGGATAGTATCAGTTTATTAGAGAGAGAAAAAAATGTTTGCAGATTTTCTTTATGGTTGCATTAAGTAGTGCCTCTGTCTGGACGCAGATGCAATGGATGCGAAGCACCTCTGTCTGGACGCAGATTAGGCACTGCCGCACTGGACTCTTGGGAGAATGGGTAAAAGAAGTGGAAGGAGAACGCTGCCAGATGTGCGACGCACCCCACCGGGGACACCGCACGGCATTGGCGGCGCTTGGTGGCAAAATCTTGTACCTAGGGCCTGTTTAGATAGGGGGGTTTGGATTTGAATCGTTGGAAATTCCCAAAGAGATCCGCCTCGTCCACAATCCCACGCTCTAGGTACCATCCCTCGCACATGCACACAGAAGTTGACGACTCGCTGGATGTTTCGGGGCTAATCGGGAAATATCAGTAAAAGAAGCTCCAGGATCAGGAGGAGCAACATGAACTAACCAAAATAGAGGCTCCAGAGGTGCAAAAACATAAAGCAAAAAAAAAAGGCGTGGACCAAAGTTCAGATTAGCTCAGATCATCTGAGGATCAGATGCTTGCGTGACGACCCAGTTGTCACAGGAGCATTTCATCACTACTCGGTCCACATTATTGTTGTGGTGAGGGGTGCTCGAACTCTGGACCTCACGAGAGGATCTCTCGATCTGTAAGAGCTACGCGCTAGCCAACTGCGCCAACACCTGCTGGTGTGCACTGAGTTATCAGCCGGATACTGATACTATGCCATGACCCAATGCCTTAGACGAATAAATACGTAACACTCTAAACTTCGCTTTAAACTCTGCCTAGCACTCTTGAACCGTGAAATCAAATAAGTGACTCTCTAAACTTTGCAATCTGATTTAAATAATATTCTGACCGGTTTCATATGACGGTATTGCTTACATGGGATGATAAATGAATGATTTTATTACGTAGGATGACACGCTAGCCAAGTTAGATTAGGGCATCTTCAATGGTTATAGCTAGCAACTAACTATAAGACTTTCACATCATTTATATAATACACACTAAAGCTAGCATTCTAAAGAACTATCTATAGGATATCTATTTGATACTTACATGCACACACGTAATTTATAGATCTTTGCCTCGTTTGGCGTTATAGACTAGTGCTTAAGGAAGAGTGGCTCGGTTTTTTTTGCATACTCTCTTTCCTCCACATAGGATATATGCTGATGTATACATGCATATAGCTAGCTGACTCAGACCATTGGAGATGCCCTTAGTGACATGTAGGGCTACAAGAGTTTCTCCCCCACTGAGCTTCTAGTCGTGTTTCTATGGCCACTGTCCCTGTAATTTTCCCTCTTTATTCCGATTTAGGAGAGAAAACCTTGTGGATTCTACCTGTCATTCACTTAAATTTGATCAGTGTAACATCCTATGTGGTAAAACTGCTCACTCATCGTGCCACATGTGTAATACCATCATCTAAAACTAGATCAAGATGTTCTTTGAATTGAATTATAAAGTTCGAGAGATCAAATATTCGATTTTATAGTTTGATATGCTGGATGAATTTTCGAGAAAATTTTATGATATTATATGGACATTTTCTTATCTTGTATCACTGGCTAAACGTCATGAGGGCAGTCAAAGGGCATGTTCTTTTGTGGTTGTGGCTTGTGACTTTTAGCTGTTCGTCTGAGTGATTACAGAGTAACTGAAATTCACATGCAGTTTTGTCAATATAAATAAAGTCGGTACAGTATGTACTACAATTAACTATTAGACCCTATCTTAAAAAGATATTTTATTTAAAAGTTAATTACTATATAAAACCAAAAGCTGAAGTCAAAAACCGCTTAAGAACAGGGCCAAAATTCGAGAAAACCTCGTAAACTTCTGTATTGGTCACCTTCTAAAAAATGCATATGACCACATTAGCTCGGGCACGATCAGAGAACGGCGTCACCGCCTCAGACAGCGGCACCCACACGGCTGGCCGTCTAGGTGAGAGAGAGTTCACGACTAGTGTGGCATGCAGCTACGTACGTAATGGAACGACCCGTTCTGGCGTAAATTCATAAACGGAGGCAGCGAACGGGGGCGGCCGTAGAATACGGAAGCTGAAGACTAGCATTGCTGAAGGCCGTGTCAGTGTCGGCAACTAGGCTCTCGAGAGGGCGCGGGTATGCCAAGAGCGTGCGGGCAGTCTCGACCCTATCACAAAGTCTGTTTTTGTACTAGATGTTTTTTTTTTTTGACTTTTTAGATTTTCGAGATGCAATTTTGACCATTAATTTTTTAGAATTTTACACTAATATATACTAATAAAATTATAATATTATAGAAGTATTTTTAATGATAAATCTAATGATATAATTCTTATATAGGTAATTTAGATAATTTTAAATCTATTAGTGGTTAAGCATTAAAAAATTTGACGGCATGAATTCTAGAAAGCCAAGTAAAAAAGAACGGATAGAATACTATTGCTTTTGATTTTTGCTCATAAATTTTAGTTGACTTTTGATTTAATAAGACTAGCTGTTTATGTGATGATATTTTTCTAGGTTACTCGACTTCTTCGTGTGGTTATAGGGTGCAGGTGTGAGACTAGTAGGATTATAGAAACCTGTGAGTTTACTTTTGATGAGGCCAGTCCTAGTACTAGACCCGACATCTCAGGTCCAGTTATGCGGTCCGAGATCATCTTTGTAAATGATGAGGATGATGGAGATGAAGGTTCCTTACGTGATCTAGTCTCATCTATCCCTGAGGCACCTGCTTCTACCACTGCGCCTCAGGGAGATCAACCATTACCTTTCAATTCATCTGGAGCTAGTGGCTCTGCTCCTACCTTCTCAGCTCATGAGGTAGAGGCCACTTATTCATCGCATCTAGGACCTCCCCGACACATTCAACATCGTCATCCTTTTGAGCAAATGATAGAAGATCTCTTTAAGTGTGTCACACGCTCAAAATCTAGCTTATCTCATTTCTGTCTACATTCTACCTTTGTCGCCATATTTGAGCCCAAGGATATATGTCATACATTATCTGATGAGTCTTGGGTCAATGCCATGCATGAGGAGTTAGAGAATTTTGTGAGGAACAATGTCTGGTCGTTTGTTGAGCCCCTAGTGGTCATAATATCATATGAACCAAGTGGATCTTTAAGAATAAGTAGAGTGAGGATGGGGCAGTCGTTCAAAACAAGGCTAGACTGATAGCTCAGTTTTTCTCCCAGATTGAGGATTTAGATTTTGAGGAGACCTTCGCCCTTGTAGCTAGGCTAGAGGCCATTAGGATTTTGCTTACATTTGAGGCGTCTAAGTGCTTTAAGCTATACTAGATGGATATCAAGAGTGTCTTCCTCAATGGGTATTTTGAGAAAAAGATCTATGTTAGACAGCCTCCAGATTTTGAGAACCCCAAATACCCAAACCATGTCTTTAAGCTTTTCAAAGTCTTATATGGACTTAAGCAAGCCTCCGGGTCAAGGAAGGGTATTTTGGTAGTTTGACCGAAATACTGAAAACCATCTTGGATCAAAATGGACAATGCGTTGGAGAGTGGTTTAGGTCAAGGTGGAGCTGGTTTGATCAAGGTGGATCAATGCTAAGGATTTAACGGATGCACACTTATACGCTTTAAAAAGTGTGCATAAGTGAACTTGTGTGAGTAAAATTTGTATGTGTGAGGTTAGCAGGTTTCCCCATTGTAATAGTGAATAGGTGGATGGTTGCCCACCTATAAAAGGGATTAGGATGGAGACATGTAAGGTTAGCCATTCAACACATGTCTTGTGCTCTCTTCTCTAAGTTTAGGGTTAGGATTTAAAAGTGAGTATCTAGGGTGCTCTTTGTCCTCCGAGTGGAGTGGCTGTAAAACCTATCTTCTTAAGTAAACAATACATCAATCTTTATGCAACTCTTGAGTTTCTCTTGTTTTTGATTGATGTGCTTGACTTTTGATTGGTTTTGATCTCTCTTCTTTCCTTCTTGTGATCTTGCTTTCTTTCTTGTGATCTTGCTGTGCCAATGACGTGTAAGAGATGGAGATAATTCTTGGGAATACATCTCTACTCATCTAGTCACCTTGATAGCAAGATTCACGAGAAAATCTAGTTTTGCTTGACTTTGGCCTCTTTGGTTCATCTCTTGATCTGAGAGTTTTTGGTTTGGTTTCTGTAGTGTTCTAACTTGTTGTGATGTATGGGAACACATCTAGACTATTCTTAGCCATCATCTAGCTATGATCAACTTGTATTCATTGTTTGGGTTTTAGCTTGATTTTGGTGCACCTCTCCTTCAAACTAAAAAGATCTTAACTTTGGCTATGTTTTTCATGATCCTTTGTTGAAATATGTTCACAATTCCTATAAAATATCTCTGCAAAATTTTATATCATTTGGATCTACGGATCGAAAGTTCTCTCGATTTTGGTTTTGAAATCAAGTTGAAAACACTATTTATTTGTCTAATTTTACTGTAGCAGCGGTCAAACCACCATTGAAGTAGCGATCAGACCGCCCGGGACCGGTCAGACCACCATTGAAGTAGCCGATTAGACCACCGGAAGTGGTTGCTTCAAGGTTTTGTCTTCTTGAGTTTTGAATAAAAACTCTATTTTCTACAACTATGTAATTGTGTGATAATAGAATATTAAATACTTGAAGGAAAATTCAAGTTTGCACCATTTAACTGCTCTGCTGCCATTCGGTCCAACAAATAGAAAAAAAGACATCATATCTTTACGGATAATACAAAGAAAAAAGACATGTTAAAAATCCAATATATTTCAAACTACTTTCGTCTTCTAAAACAAAAACCAATATATTTCAAACTACTTTTGACATCGAAAACCAGAAGACAGATTCCATCACTAGTCGTAGTCAAGGTGGTCGTGGCTGGCGCGGCGTATGTATCGTAGCGGGGGAATGCTACGTACGGAGCGTCGGCGCAGTGGACGGCTGTGCGGCGGCGTCTGCACTCTGCAGCCGCGCCGCAACAGTGAAACGGCCGACGGAGCTCGTCTAATCAAGACAGTGTTAGTTGCTACGCAGAAATTATCCCAAGAACTAACGTTTCGCGGGTGAGCTGCACAGGAGGCTCACCTTCTTGCGAACACAATACAGACAAAGCGTAGCCCAGACAAGGCAGAGCACAGGTTTCTCAGCTCGCCGCTGCTTTCTTGTCTTCCGATAAAAACGGGCCAAATCTGGGTTTGGACTCGCCTGCGAATAATTCTTGGCTTCTTGTTACAGTCTGTTGGAGACGCAGATATGCTCTATTGCTCTTCATTAGAAAGGAAAAATACAGACACTCGATTTCACGCGCCAAACGTCTCCCAGCCGCCATCGGACAAAAAGCCCCGCAGTTAAACTCGATGTTTCCAAACATGGATGTTGACAAAACCCACATAGTAAAGACAGACACAGTATGTCTTGGAAGCCATGAAATCATCAACATCTTGTCTTCTGTGTACTAGGAGACAAAATCTGTCACCAGCCGAAGTGGTGGTATATAAACACACCGGCAGGTAGTGGCGTCTCACCTGGCTCAGAGCTGCTTCAGTGCTTCTACCATTCGTTCGGTCCTGAAGCTAGCTGGCTACATTGGAGGCCGTAAGCTGGGAGAAGTTGCAGCCATGGACTACATCATGATGGTCAAGAGTGAGACCGAAAAGTACTCAGGGTCATCTCCTGCCATGATGATCAGTGCGCCGGAAGGTGGCGAGGCGGGCCAGGTCGTCAGAAGGAGGAGAAGGGAGCCGGCCTTTCTCACACCGATCAGTGGCGATACCAACGGTGGCGGCATTGGTAAGACGTCCTTGCCAAGCGTCACCGTTAAGAGGAGCTCCAGGTTTCGTGGAGTTAGCAGGTAAAAGAAGCAAACATGCACCTGCATGTATTTCTGTACATTTGGACTGCATGTTTCTTGACAACCTTGTAACCGGTTCAGAATAATAAGATAGATGACAAGAGCATCTTGTTGTTCAGGCATCGATGGACGGGTCGTTTTGAAGCACATTTGTGGGACAAGAATTCCTGGAATCCAACACAGAGGAAGAAGGGCAAGCAGGGTAGGTGTGCAAGTGCTCTGAATTTCTTTCCCTCGACATACTTGCCACAACAGAGCTACATACACATCAGATGATTAATTTTGGATATGTTATTTGATTTGTAACAGTCTATCTTGGAGCATATGATGAGGAGGAGGCAGCTGCAAGGGCATACGACCTTGCTGCTCTCAAGTACTGGGGACCAACCACCTACACAAATTTTCCGGTATAAACATGCAATAGCTTTACTCCTGTTCTGTGCAAGAATAGCAAGTTGCTTCATTCTGCAAAAAACAATGAGCAATTGACTAATGAAATCTGCCATGTTTATAATAATTTTAGTGACTTAGTTCAGTTGATATGTTTCAGGTTATGGATTATGAAAAGGAGTTAAAGATAATGGAGAACCTTACAAAGGAAGAGTACCTTGCATCGTTAAGGAGGTACATATATTTCCACCACAATCTTAGCATGTTCCATCGCCTATTCGTCATGTATTCAACTCTGACAAGTTTAATCTGATGTCAGGAAGAGCAGTGGTTTTTCAAGAGGAGTGTCCAAGTACCGAGGGGTTGCCAGGTATATTTCAACAGAAAAAGGCGTTGATTTCTCCATAACTAGTTCCAAAAATACATTTGTACACTGAATGTTATAAGATAATTCAACATTGCAGGCATCATCAAAACGGAAGATGGGAAGCAAGAATTGGGCGTGTTTTCGGAAACAAATATCTCTACCTTGGAACATACAGTGAGTACAGCAACACAATTTCTACATTCTTAGTTGACATCACATAACCATGCCTATAACGTCAGATCATAACATCATAAGTACTGAATTTTGTTTCAGGCACTCAAGAAGAGGCTGCCCATGCATATGACATCGCCGCAATAGAGTACAGAGGCGTAAACGCAGTCACAAACTTCGACCTGAGGTCATACATCACATGGCTAAAGCCAAGCGCTCCGCTTGCCCTGAATCCTGAACATCTTGCAATGCAAACTCCCGCTGAACAATTCCTCCCAATGGAAACTCAGATGCTCCCTAGGAACAATCCTTTTATCCTAGATCATAATGTACCATTAGGTGGTGGTGGTGGTGGTAGTAGTAGTAATCAAGAAGTCTCTGCTGTTATCTCTTCTAGTGGCTTAAGGAAGAGAGGTTCATCCACTGCACTCAGCCTTCTACTGAAGTCATCAATGTTCAGGCAGTTGGTTGAGAAGAACTCAGAGGCAGGCGAAGCACAAGGGGACATCGTAGAGCCCGGTGCCCAGACAGGAGAAGCCTACGAATACCACAACTTTCTCCAAGGGGATTCTCTAGACATGTGTAACCTCTTCTCATCAAGCAGCGGCCATGCTTGTAGTGCCGGATTTCAAGGGGACGTCGCGTGCTATGACGGTGGCGAGAGAATTGCCTGGAATGGTTTTGGAAACATGCCGTCGCTGCAATAGTAACTGTAGAATTGCGTTGGGGGGCAGATTATCGTATGTATATTAAGTTAAAACTTTCACAAAGCAACCTTTCCTTTTCACTGCCTAGTTTCCCTTTCACACGTTCCAGACTTCCATTGATCGACAAAGAGAGAGAGTAACACATGACTCGATTCTACGATTTTCCTTTCGAAAAATAGTTCTACGGTTGTAGCCAGGAACGTGCCTTTCAGGGCAGTAGTAGTAGTACTCTACTTGTATGTCTTGCTTCTAATTAAGGAACTGGGAAACTAGTTAATTGTAGTACATATTTTCTTGACTTCATTTATATCGGACATGAACCTTCCTCCCAGAAAAGGAGAAAAAACAGACCCTAATTAAGAGGGACATGAAAATTCCTCTCAGACGTACGCACCGGTTGAGTTAGGCGCATGTTCCATCAGTCACGGCAGATTTTTGGCACGCGAGGAGCATGCAGGCGTGTACGTACGATCTGTCACGGAGATCTTGAGCTCACTCGAAAACGTCCACGAATCCATGTTCCATCAGTTGAAATGTACTTGTCCATAGCGTCGTCCCATGTCCTCTTCCTTGCCACGATTCTTCTGATCGTGGCTTCCGTCCACGGGCGTCGTCATAGCCTACGCATTGCGACGGAACGGGACAAGGACGAGCCCCCGGCGCCGGGTTAGGCAGTTCCGCCTCGGCATGCGGCCCCAACACCTCCACCAGCAGGGCACGTGCCTTCGGCGCCAAAAACCAAAACAGCCCCGCCGACACTACCGATTGTGACCTCAAACATCATCAAAAACTGAATTAAATGTGAAAAATCGTATGACATGGTCAGAGAGGTGAATGCTTCTCTGTTTTTCGGAATTTAAAACTAAAACTAAAAGTAGAAGAAAAATAATCTAAATTATCAGATGTAGATTACGACCACAAGATGTTGGTTCACTCGCACGTGCTCGATGAACGTTTCGACCATCCGACTGCTCCCTTCAATCGCTCACTACGATCACTGATGCACGTAGTGCGTGGCCGGAGCGGAGCTGGCGACTGGGGGCGGCGCGCGAGCACTACGGAATAGGGCGGGTAGGTTGGCGAGTGCTGACTCAGGAAAACGCAGCCGAGACAATCGCACCAGGGGGCCAAGCTAGGGCATTAATAGCATTTGGGCCACATGAACAATACAAGCCCTGTTGAGTTAGCTGGATCAGGACCGGGCTACAGCCCCCCTAGCTCGGGCCTTGGATCCGCCCTTGACTCCCATTCGATACAATAAGCCGATTTCATAGTAAATAAATCGTTCTTTGTCGGCAGCCAGGCAACAAAATATTGTAGTTCGTGATGTGGTGAAGGGATTTGAAGAATCCTATGTGCATCAACTAGCCTGAAAAGCAGGTTCATCATATTGTAGTCCCAATGGCCTATTTGAGGATCCATCAGCTCTTCCTCCTTAGTGGCAATTATACTTGTTGGGTTGTTTGGTAATTTCCCTCATTTTCGGATTAGGGAAATAAAAGAAAAGGAAATATCCTATGGGGCCCGCTTGTAAGAGATAAGGCTCCGTGAGCCGTTTTAGATCTGGCAGGGCTTCCTCCATATCCCCTCTCCTCCCTGATCTCTCGGGTGAAAGACTCGGCGATTTCATTCCATTGCGGCGCCGAATCCTCACCGGTGCGTTCTGGCCTCTTTGCCTTTAAATCAGATGGGAGAGTTTGGGAATAGACAAGTAGAATAATCCAATTCACGAACCAAAAACCTTCCAGTGGGTATTCGGTTTTGGGGTTGATTGGGAGAGTTCAACGGTCTTATGCTTACGAGCTCGCGAGCCTATGGTATTCTTGATCTCTGCCTATCGAAGATCCAGGCTAGGGCGCACGCTTGTGTGTGGTTGTTCTCTGATTTCTGGGCTCGACATATGTGGTGTGGCGTGTGCCGAGTTCATTTGGCTTATGTTGGCTTTGTGAGCATCAACTAGCATCTCGACTTCGTGATTTGGTGAGTTCCAAATTGTGAAGTTGGGCATTGTATCTCTGTTAACCTCTCTGGCGATATGTTGGCATAACAACGATGATTGGTTTTCTGAGACATCGTCTTTGCGACGAGCCTTGCCCCTACTGCCTTCTCGGTGGCTTGTATTGCCACCGCCCAGTGATCTTTGCTTTACATTTTTAATCTCTACTGTGCATAAGTTTGCCGTATTAGTTCAATTTCAGTTTGTTATCTCTAAAAATCTGTGAGTAGTACTAGCCCTGGGAGCACTTTGCATGGTAGATTGTGGGTTTTGTGATTGCTTGATGAGGATAATTTGTCAAAATTGAGATCATTGTGACTATTTAGAAAGTATTCTGCTAGTTTAAAATAGTTAATTGCTATTTTTATACTTTGGTTCAGTGTTGTTTACTACTGTTCTGTACTGAATATTGTTAGATTCACTTGATTCTGCCATAGCACATACCTGTTACTTATTTCTGATATTGCCGTAGCACTATTGTTGACACTGCAGTAGCAGTTCTTGGTTCATGCTTGTTCTTAAAGCGGGCAATTGACTCTATCTCTTTACTGACTAGCAGAATACTGAGAAAATAGTCTCTTAGATTGTTGATCTGTTGACTAGAGTTGAAGAAGGCCAAGATTTAAATCTTGAGCAACTCCTCAATTGAGAGCAAATCAAACTTTAATTCTATGCATTATGCAGATTTCAAATGCCCACTTTCTTGCTGAGTTAAGCATATTGTCTTGTTCAAATGACCTGAATGCTATATCTATCTTGAGAAATATTTGTTCAATCGTCATGTTATTTATTTATTGGTGGATATATGTTTTTCTGTTAATACTTAAATCTGAAATTAATATGAAAATGTGGCTAAAATCACTTAATTTTCAACAATACTTCCTCTTGGCGTCAACACTTTCTTCGTCGGGCTCTGCGATAACCACGGAACTATCCATATAATGCACCAGATAACCTCTTTTGAATGTGTGTAGCCCAGCCATTATACTTTTCCTTGTATAAGATGCACCCTTCCCCAATTGGGCTGATGACAAATCCCTAGAAGGATAGTACTTGGCCCCAAGAACACGAGCGCAGAGCTGAGGTATAATCTGCTATTTGTTTCTTAGCTTCTTGATGATGTCTAGAAGTGATATTCAAGTGTGGTGAGTGTAGAGTTCTAAACTCCTCAGATGAGTTTGCCTTTATGATCTCTAGGTTTGAGAGGGTCTTTAGATCTTTAGTGTTGATTTTAGCATATCTTCTATCTCTAGCTCTAGGTATCTTGTGGCTTCTGATTCTCATGATCTAATATTGTAGCATCGTAAGTTTAGTCATATAGGTGTCGATCACTTAACTAGGTTAGTAGCAATGACCTTATTAGAGCATTGCCTGGGCTTAAGAGCTGCAAAGACTTAGTTTGCACATCCTATAGACATGGTAAGATGGTTTCTTCATCTCGTCTTCTTCTTATTTTAGTGATGACACAATTGGTCCTTCTAGAGTCCAGTTTGCAGTAGAAAAGTGGTATGTGTTTGTTATTGTAGATGACTTCTCTAAGTATTCTTGGGTGTATTTTCTGAAGCTAAGGCGATGAGGTTGTTTTGGAGAGTTGACCCTTAGATTAGAAATTGACTTCTTAGGAGCCTTAGAGACATTAGGAGTGACAATGGCATAAAGTTCAAGAACTCATCTTTTACCACTTTTTGCACTAAGAGATATTTAGAGCACCAGTTCTCCTCACCTAGAGTTCCCCAGCAGAATGGATTGTAGAGAGGAAGAATAGAACATTTGTAGAGATGGCTAGGATCATGCTAGATGAGCATAGCACCCTAGGAGGTTTTAGGCCGAGATGACTTTCACTGCTTGCTATGTGTCCAATGGGATGTTCTTGAGATCATCTATAGGCAACACTTCTTTTAAGTTAAGATTTGGTCATAGTCCTAGCGTCTCTAATTTTTAGTTGCAAGTGTTTCATTCTTAAATATGTCAACTTAGATAAATTTGAATCTAATTGTTATGATGGTATTTTTCTTGGATATGTTATGATGGCAATTTTCTTAGATATCATACTCATTCTCGTGTCTTTTATGTATTTAATTTGAATTATAACAAAATCATTGACACTTTGAAAGTCAATTTTAATAAGGTTAGTCCTAATACTAAGCCCGACAGTGCAAATATCACAATAATCATGAGAGTATCTTAATCGATGACAACAATGACTTAGAGGATGAAGATCCGATCCCTCCTCTAATCACTACTGTGTTGATTAGAGAGTCTGTTTCCACTACTCTAGCTTTAGTAAAACAACCTTATCCTACCTTCACCAGCGCTTCGAGTAGCTCTACTACTACTTCCACAACACATGAGATAGAGGACACGTCTACATCAGGACCTCATCTTCACATTCAGCAACGACACCCTTAGAATCAAATGATTGAAGATCTCTATAAATTACTTACTCTAAATTTATCTCTCTAAATTCTTATGCGCATTCTACTTTTGTTGCGTCTTTTGAACCTCAAGATGTCACTCATGCTTTATTTAATTTCTCTCAGGTCAATGACATATATGAAGAGCTCGAAAACTTTGAAAGAAATAAAGTCTAAACTTTGGTTAAATCTTCTCCTAATCGTAATGTAATTGGAACAAAATAATTTTTCAAAAATAAGCAAAAATAATAAATGATTTTGTCAAATTTGAGTTATAAGATGATTTGTTTTGTCAATTGTTATTGCATATATGTAGCATGATACATGTTTCAGCTAACGTAAGTCATCAAATCAAACCGGAAACACTTCAGCTATACATCACAAGGCAGGACGCAAAACCCTATAAAATAAGTCAAACTCGCACCAGGTAGAGCACAACAAAGCTGGTCCATTGTCACGGATGAGATAACATTTTTTACATCAGAAGCAAAACAATTGGAGCGAACTGCAGACATCATCCACCCAAACGTTGCACTTCTCAAATGGAGGACTTGGCCTTCGATTGATTGCCTCTTCAACGTCTCCACTCAGCTTTGACTGGTCTCTCTGAACATAGTTTTTTTTTTGGGGGGGGGAGACAAATTAAACCGAAGTGAGAAAATATGATATACAACACTCAAATTCACATTTAATCATTATGATCAACAGAGCTGTGAAGTGACGAATTTATGTGACCACCTATCCCTTGGCTATCCTTATCTTTTGTGCCCGTAAGTACGAAATTCAAAATCTTAACAAGCACCTGCGGTTTATATAGGTACCTATGAGCAGAGGCTGCTAAGTCTGACAGGAATAGAAAGCAAAAGCCACAGTGTCACCCCTGCTATCTTTAATACTATATACTGTATATTACTCCATGTGCACAAGAAGTAGCACAACAGCACCTACCATTGTCTGTTGATAATGTGTCGTGCATGTCATACATATTTCTGTTTCTTCACAGGCTCAATTTTTTGATCTTAGGTGACGCTGACGGATGGACCACTATATCTACCTTATTTGAGCGAATGTTCTATAACTGAGATCCTCTTAGAAGTTTGAAGAAACAAGCTAAGCATAGGCACATATCCCAAATCTTGATAAAGCCTTTTTCACCTAATTCTGAAAATTGGATCACACGGTATTCATGATTTCAGGGTGCTTGCATAACCATGGTCATAGTGATTTTAGGTATATTCAGTCAGTTTAACTGATTACTTTAGCAAAACTAATAATAGGGATATTTGACTTTTCAGGGCCCAGCTATGCCAAAGAAAATAGGAGCATGGAACAGTTTCTCATTTTTATGTAAAACAAACCGAAGGTGATAGGATATGATAGACAGGGATTTGGCTTATTCTACCAACAATTTTCTTGTCAATTATGCAAGTTATCTTATGTCGAGATAATCAGTTAGTACAATGTTTGTAAGGTTGAACTAGCCAAAAACCTTCTATGCATATTTCAAGAGAAGAAAATCAATTGCATAATATGACGAGGCATGAGATAGATATACTAATGTTAACATGAGTCTTCAGAGATATTTACTACTTACCACTGGAGTCTCTTGAAGACAACATAGACTTGTCGCCTTTCACTCTCTCTTTGCCACTAGCATGGATTGGCTTTTGTGTACGCGGCGACTGCGAGTTCAACTTACCATTGGTAGAGGAAGAAAGAGAATGGAGGTGGGTTACGCCACTTTTCTCCGCTGAATCAGAGCTAAGTCTAGGTGAAATCTGTCCCCGCAGTTTCGCCTTCGCAGATTCTGTTGCAGCCATGTAGCTGGGCAGAGATGGAGAATTTTTGGATCTATTTTCTGGATATTCTGACTTAGTTGGGAATGAACACCTCTTGCCACTTTTAAGGCCTTCAGTAGAAAGAGGTTCTTCTTTGGATGTCTGTTCCACATCATTCACTACAGCATTTTCTTCATTATTAATGTCTTGCAGAGGCATAATTTCAGCTGCTGGCGCAAAGACAGTCGATTCTTCAACTTCTTCAGTTGTGATTGGATGCGAAGTAACTTCCGGTTCAGGTTGGAGATCAGGTACCAGGATATCTATCTTTGCATTCTCCAATAGGTTGTCATTGTGAGGTTCTTGAATCTCAGGATAAATTGGAACTTCCTGTGCACTTCGCAGTGGTTTCTCACATTGGACCTCTTGATGGTCAGGGATCTCAGTTGCAGGACTAGATACCTTTGAGGCTTCGGCCATGGATTTAGTTACCTTCCTAAGGTTACGTTTAACCTTCTCAAGTTCACTTAACTGGCTATCAGGCACGGAGTCAGTAGGAGCGCTAGTGAATTTCCTTGGGTTCCGTTTTGTTTTTTCAATTTCCAAGGTCAGGTTTGTTTGAGAAGGTTCAACTGGCATGGCAGAACTCTTCCGGGCATTGCGCTTTAATTTCCCTGACTCTGTTTCCATCGCATAACTGGCCTTCCTTGTATGTGGTTTGGCATCAGTAACAGCAGCTCTCTTTGTTTGGGAAATGGGCTTCCAGACACGACTTATGGTCCATCTCTCCAGCCAGTTGAAGGCTGAATTGGGATCCCTCTCATCATACTGAAAGTGAAGAGCCTCTGCCACAATTGGTGAAGCTAGAAGCTACAACATAAACAAAAAAATTGGCTTAGCCCAAGACGAAAATATTTGTAGACAGACAGCAAAAGAGTGATATGATTGGGCATTTATTTGTTAGATAAGTAATGTGCATAAGAGACAAAACAATAGGATCAAGATATTTTGTTTTGTATATTCAAGCTGTCATATGACTATATTTTGAGGCTCAAACAATTATACCTTACGAGCAAATGTGTTTGAAGATAACTTCTCCTTCCATGCATCCGGTTTAGCACCCTACGAAAAGGCAAGAATCGTGTACTTAACAATTTGCTCCATATTAAGTTATCAAATAGGTCACATGGGCAGATATTTCAGTTCTATTCACCTTTCCAAACAAATGAAACACAAAGCATAAACAAGTTGCAAGAGCATGCACAACAATGTCTACATTTGGCATTATAGTGTTACTACTTGCTTAAGTTAAATCGGAAGGTACAAACATGTCGATGTATAGACACATTTATGTTTGCTTCATTGTAGGCAACATAGGAACAATTTAACGCTCATCATATCCAATGCAACCACAAAAACAATGATGAGACCAGTGAAAAATTACAGCTTTATCTTCTATACAATAGTGAAAGTTATTCAAGCTGTGGAGCAAAAGAATATCCAAAGAAATAGTGCAATGTTGACAACAAGCATAATAAAGTATGGAAGTGCTATACAACATTCGACTGTTTTTTGGGGGAGTTAGTCAAATTTCATACCATTCAATTTGTGCCAAGATTCGTGTTCCCGCCCACCTCCATCCCCGGCATGGCTCCCAGTTATCTTGTTCTCCGACTGTCGCCGGCAACTTCAACAGAGGCGCTAAGTTAGGGTTTAGGTTCAGGTGATCACCGGGCTTAGAGGGATGCTAAGGTGGCGGTAGACCGGCGGTGGCACCGCCGATGAGGAGGACGGTGGGGGGTGAACACAACAGATCCGGTGACGAGTGGTGGTGGGGGAGGCGGATCCGGTGACGGCGAGCCACCGGAGACCGGGAAGAAGGGCAAGCCAACCGGGGGGGCAGGCAGCCGTGGAGGGAGGTGGTTGCCGGTGGCCCTTGCTGGCACCGGTGGCGACACCGGCGAGGAGCAGGCAACGGCGCATGGAATGGATGGGGAGAGAGAGGGGGAGGAGCAGGCGGCGGCGCGTGGAGTAGATGGGGAGAGGAACGTGGAGTGGATGGGGGAGAGAGGGAGGGAGAGTTAGGGTTAGGGTATTTTATAGGATTTGGTGGTAAATCTGGGGCGTTGGATCCAAGGTTATTAAGTCGTAAAGTCGAGTCAAGTCGCCAAAGGGGCGACTAGTCGACTAGTCTCGACTAGTCCCCAGAGTCAGATCTACAATTGTCACAGTCATAATAAAGAAGCAAGCTAGAATTATTATACCGATACTACAACCAAAACAGCGCGTGTGGTGCGTAATGAGGATCTATGGTTATTGAGTCACTGGTATTAAGTCTCGGTCGGGCCGAGCCTTTCTAGTGGGCCTCAAACTTACTAATCTAGTGGGCCGGCTCCTAGTCGTGCAGCTGGAAATGGCCGGCTAGTCGTGACTAGTCACTAACTAGTCGTCCAGCCACTTGACTAGTCGCTCCAGTCGAGTCAGCCTCCCTAGTCGTCCATCCGACTGGACGACTAGTCGTGTATTAGTCGCTGATTAGTCGACGACTTAATAACACTGGTTGGATCTCCATCCAACGGTCCTAAAATCTGACTAATTTTGCCCCAAAAATAGTCGAATTTTCTACAGACAGACCCAATAAAGTGTCCAACTTTCATTACTACAGTACTACTGAATGAAGCATGTACCCATTCGATGATATGAATCAGATTAAAAAAAGGAATAAGCAATACAAATTGCAAAACCGTGCTGTGTCTGTACTGTGCAGTTTACTCCAACTGCATTTTCTGTAAAAAAAATCCTCTTAGTATTTTGGCACCCAGGAGAGAGCTAATAGGAGGTTACTGGTTTCTTCTCTGTGCCACACGAACATCCACAACAATGCATCCCATGCAACCATCAAGCATCGGTAGAACATTTGCCTAGAAATTAAGATGAAGTTCACAATTGTACTACTTGCATATCAATTACCAAATCTCCACAGAAATTTTTCCAAATGACTTTTGAAGGCGGATGGTGTCAATTTTTCAAATAAGTACTCAAGCGACCTTATATGGTTTGAACAACCTAAATGAAGACCAAGAAAAGTGAACAATCTGTCCTTTTCTGGTTTTACCTTGATTTCGTTTGTATTTTGCAAAATAACACATCCTGATACAATCATGAGGAGTGTCTCTATTCAATAAGATTATTAGTGAGAAACAACTAAAAAAGCACTATCATGATGAATATATTAGGCACTGAATGAACCAGGACGAGCAAGGAAATTACCCCAGACTTCTGGTGGGCAAGCTTCCAACTGACTTGAATGGCTTCACTAGAAAATCTGACATTTCTACCACGAACGAGAGCTTGAAACTTCACAATCAACCATGTTGCACGAAGAGTTGAAACTGCTTGCCTCCTTACAAGATGCCCACGAATCAGCGCCTGAAGTCTTATGATTCCTTTCAATGCACGGAATGCCCGACGTGCCTGGACCAGTATCATGTGAAAATTAGAACCGCACTATAGCAAGATATACCGAGTGACTACGGAAAGAACACTTTAGCTACTAGGATCAGCGAGGGGAAAGAATGATTCTGTGTGTATGCAGGATTTCAAAAAAATGGGAGCACTGCTAGAGCATAAATAATATCACCGAGGTGCAACATAATATTTTTGTGTCCTTTTTCTGATCATGTTTACATGTATGCAAAGGGATTTTTTTACATCAAGATAAGCTAGACCAAACAAAGACCCAAAAAGCATTACCAGATAACCTCGGAAGGCAGCTTGTGCCTTGACGGCTGCTTGCTCTTCTCTCAACCTCTCGGGATTGTTGGACGCATCAGACCCAACCGTGCTCTGCTTCTCCAAATCTTGATTCACATCGCACACCACCACTTCACCTTGCAAGATAGAATTCTCACCCTTTCCGACCTCTGGCACGGTCTCACTGTTGTGGGAGGTAACAAGCACCGGCTCTGAAATCACCGGGGAGCTCTCAAATGCAGGCTCCTTCCCAGCAGCAGCATACCCTTTGTTATTCGCAGCCTTCTGCATATGGAGAACAAAAGCATCAATCGCAAGAACAGATCTCTACTCTCTAACAGCAATTGCATATCTCGTTTCCACAGTCCTCAGAAAATTCAATCCTTAACAACATATGTACACAGGAAGGGTAACATATATTGATATATACCGATAAATCCTTCACCTTGGTGGAGCCAGACCTCGACGACTTCTTCCCGAAGAGCACGGATTTGATCCATTTCGCCGGAGACTTTCCCATTGGAGCCTAACCCGCCACACGCCGGAGGATTTGGACCCTGCAGTAGAACCGCACGTCAGTGCACAGATCTATACCACGAGCAATCTTTATGTAGGAAAAACCACCAAGAAACGCAGCAGCCAGCTAAAGCCAATATTCTCACTACTGTCCCAGCGAAAGCAACCCTCTCATAAGATCAAATAAAGCCCAAGAAAAAAAAGAAAAAAATATTGACGCTTGAAACAGCTTGCCGGGAACTCCCCCAAATGCAGCACCAAGAACCTCAAATCTAGGTCACAAAAAACTCAAATCAGCACAAACAAAACACAAAACACCGTGCTCTGAACCACCAAACAAGACAGATCTAGACGGCGGCGGCCTGGAGGCGGCGCGCCGGAACTGGGAAGTGTCGGCTCACCGGAGGACGACGTGCAGGAGGCGGCGGCAAACCCTAGCTCCCTCCCCCCTACGCCTCTATTCCAGGGAGAGAAAGCGAACGAGTGGGAGGCCACTGGCACTGGCTGGTAGTGTAGTAGAGCTCACAGCGCAAGGAGACGGCGAGAGGAAGGAAGAGGCGTCGTATTGGTTTTTAACGATTATGGTTTTTGGCTATAAATAACTGTAATAGTTAAAAAAGTTATTTTTAAAAGTAATAGATAAACAGTGAAAAAAGTAAAGAAGAGATATATGCATATGATAAGAGCGAAAAAAATGAGGTACGTGATGCACTTTAACCTCTTATTTTATCTTTAAAATGGGACGGTAATAAGAAAAGTAGATAATCTATTTTTAAAATATCAGTTTATATTAATTTTTAATTTTTTTTAAATAGAAATCAGAAGCAATAGGGCGAAAAAGCAGCTAAGTGAAACAAAAATAAGCGAGAGAGAGAGAGAGAAAAAAAAAAGCGCGCGCGAGCGCGAGTTCGTGACTGAGCGTCTGAGCCGGTGTGCGGGGCCCACCGCCCCAACGGAACCACTTCCCGTCGCGCGGTTGGGCGCCTCCCCTCCCTCCCGTTGGCCCCGGACCCCGCCTGCCCAGTGGGTCGCGTCTACGGAAACGGACATGTGGGGCCCACCGCCGCTCTGCGGGAGTATGGCTTGTGGACCCCACGTGGGTTTATGCATGGCGCGGCACGGCGGTGGGGTGTGGTGGTGAGTTACGCTTGTGGTGAAAAATGCGCCGGGGGTATGGGACCACATATCAGTGGCTTTGCGATTTTTATTCGCACAGTCGCAGTGTTTTTAAGGACAAACAACTACCCCACACGCACGCGCACACTTGGTTTGCTTCTAGCACACTAACACGAGTGTCAGTATTAATTTTTGCTAATAGCTTTATCTGTGACTTATAATTTTTTCTAAAAATAAATATTAGTAAATAAAAGAAATAGTATTTAGAAGAAGAGATGAGGGGTACAAAAAGTGAGAGAGATGTATGCGCGCCATGGGAGCGAGAAGATTGGGGTAGGTTATACACCGTGTCCCTTTGATTTATCCCCTGAGACGATGTCCCATTCCAAAAATTGAATGTTTATATTGGTTTTTAATTTTTCTGTAGAAACTAGAAACAGAAGTCAATACGAGCAGAACCTAACAAAAGCGGCTGATGAATAGCAATATATTATATAAGAATGACGGTATAACAAAAGACACTATAATATTCGGACCACCATGTGACTTATAGAATTGTGATATAATAAAATATAAAGTACATTATAATATATGAAAGCAAAATCAGTATCTAATAAATAGTAGTGATGGATAGAATCGATTTTTATAGAGTGTGACCTTAGAGAGTATAGGCTATATGTAACAACTCCTACAGATATTAAAATCATACGAATTTTTAAGCAACATTCACAATGGATAAAATTACAAAAAAATACACAACTAAGTACGTTGTGTCAGAAGACTGCATATAAAATTTCATAATTTTTTGAGCTCATTTACTATATTTAAAATTTTAAACAAATAGTAAACAAAAAATAAATTAGGACAGGTAATTAAGCCCCAGCTACCTGCCGCTTTGCCATGGGACGACAGGCCCCTGCCGTCTGGTGGTGGTATGGTAGGCGACTGCGTCCTACCACGGACGGCGGCGGCTCTGTCACCGACCCGTGGCTTTTATCAATACGCTAGATATATCACTATTTTTATAAATGCAATGATAAATATTGTCAAATATGCTAAAACGCTAGATATACCATTATTTTTATAAATAAAGTGATAAATATTATCAAATATGCTAAAAAGTGGAACTATCCAGCACGTAGTCTTGCTGTCCGAAACTACAGGGCTGCGGAAAGCTGAGCTCCAGCGTGGCCAGCTCGCTCCTCTGCACAGGTGTAGTTGGTCTGCAACCTTTTTGCAGGGAAAACGTGGCAGGTCAGGCCTCGTCTTTTTTCACCAGCTAGCTGACTCAGCGCTACAAGCAGAGCGATGGGTGGTCCCCGCAGATATATGGACCGCATGTCAGTGTATCTGTGCTTGTCATGTGTCCATGCACCGTCGCTTGGCTAGCCAAACTGGTGAGAGAGACTGTGTGAGGATTAAGCGGGTGTCGGGGAGTGGGACCCACAGTATGGGTGGTAATAACGCCTTAAACCTGCTTTGACGGGGCATTTTTGTTTGGGATAGATTAGGAGCGGCTAGAAGTATTTGATTTAGCTAAAACTTTTGATTTTTGGCTGAATTAATTTGAAAATAAAAAAATCTCTATGGATGGAAAATAAAAAGGAAAACAAAGGGGGGAAAATGAAAAAACACATCTCAACAGATGGAAAATAAAAGGAAAAGGAAAAAATCTCTCCACAAGCAAAGATGATACAGCTTCGAGGTGGAGGCAGGGCGACGCCAACATGGCAAGAGAGAAGGGACGGCGGTGGACAGAGACGGAGGTGATGGGAGGCGGGAGGAGGTCGAGGTGACGGGACGAGGTGGAGGCGAAGGTGGTGGGAGGAGGCAAATGTGGGGGAGGTGGCAGGAGGCCGAAGTCGAGCGTGAGGGAGGAGTAGGAGCATCCAAAAGCCATAAGTAGAAGGAGCATCTAAAAGCCATGAGTAGAAGTGGTTTTCAAAGTCAGACATTTGATTTGGCTTTCAAAAGCTAGAAGGCAAAGCCAAATCAAATGCCACCGATATCTACGCCATTCTTTGGTGTAAATGTGGTTTTGTGCTTATGCCAATTTTGCCCCTAGATTCCTTGATGCCTATCACTATCATCCTCCGTTTACAATAGTCAAACCTTGACTTTGTTTATAGCAACAATATTTTGTGTATTTTTCCTGTGCAGTTTGAGCTGCACCTTTAATTAAGGAGATTCCATTATGTAAGACCATGTGGAGATCACCATATAGTGTATGATAAATATTTGACTTTGTTGTGCAAATATTGTTGGAGTTTGAGTTTGGTTTTGGGAGTTTGCAAAATTCAGTTTTTGCTATCTGTTAAGGGCGGTTTGATCGGCATGCAATTGCAGTTAGACCAATGTGTGTCGAGCGGTCTGACTAGTCTATGGTTGGTGATCTGACCATTAGTCCGGTGTGACCGGACATTGGTTAGCGGTCGACCGCTGGTGTGGTATAACCGGATTCTAGTTGTCGGTTGTTTTTTAAGAGAGTGTGTTTTGAAATTGGGCACGTACTGTTTGACCGTCATGGAGAGAGCGGTCAGGCCGGTGTTGGGTGGTCAGACTGGCTTCTCGAGGGCAAACATGTCTGAGGTGTTGGTGAAAATGGGTATGGAGTTGGTTTGAGCATGAGCACGGTATGGATGCCGATGTTTGGTTGTGTTGAGTTGTATAATGCATTATTTTAACTAACGTGAGCCAAGTGCAAGGAACTTATGATTGAGATGGTTGCTTAGTATTTAGATGTGTAGGTGACTTAGAGAATAGTAGCGGTCAATGGTAAAGGACCGGGACTAGGCGGCAGAGCTGAGATACATGCATTCAAGTACGTCCGGATGAGGCTATGTGGCTCAAGTAGAAAGCACAGAAAAGATAAGGATCGTGAAGAGACGAATTAGTGCATGTGATGCGCTGAGTGACGAGGTCGATGCACGTAGAGACAGTTCAGGGGAGTCCGAATACATGAAAACATGACGACTAGTCATTGGATACTACGTGCTATGTGTTTGCAGCATACAAATATACTTTGATGTGAAGGTAAGGGTTTTTTGGTTCATCAATTTGTCAATTGATGATTTTGTGTATTGTACGGTGCAAAGGGTTTTTGGCTCATCAATTTGTTAATTGATGATTTTGTATATTATACGGTGCTATGTGATGATTTGTTTGCTGGTGTTGGTTGTAGAACTCTAGAGTTAAGTCATGGTAAGGTGGATGAGACTGAGACTAAGCTATGAGAGTTTAGGTCTAGAGCGATCAATGGATCGGGACTAAGCTAGGGGAACTTGTGGTCTAGAACGATCAAGGTGCCGCAAAAGATGACTAAGGATAGCGGAGTGGCTACAAGCCAGGAAGACAAAGATCCGGGGTGGGAGTTACTGGTGGTGCACATGACAGACAACAGCAAGATGGATCAGGAGTAGGCTCAGGGAGAAGTTGAGGTCCAGAATGGTCAGGGAAGCAGAGTGTCGTCATGGTGCATGAAGAGGTATGTGGCGCGCCAAGTGACTTGGTTCATTTGCAAGCGATGACGGTTCAATGGGATCTTGACGTGTGAGAGATTTTGTAACAGGTCATTGGGGCCACACAGAGTCGAAGATGAAGTATGTGGTTGCTTCAAGGTGAAGGAAGCACGATGCTTCGTGGAAGATGGTTTGGAGGCAAAAGGTCTTTTGCCCAAAACGAGAAAGTTGAGATTTGATTAAACCACAGTATGAGGAGGCACAAAAGAGGTGTTTAGGTTGAGGATATACTAAAAATGTTAAAGTAGATCAAGCGTTGATTCACTAGAGGATAATAGTTGTGTACTCTTTGAGAAGCGTGCATATGTAAATGTAAAACCCAGTATGGTGTTGGATTAATGGTTTAGTCTATGCAAATAGATAAAACCCAACTAGATGTGCTAGTTAGGGTTTCTTGTAAGCCTCTATATATAAAGAGTGAGAAGTGTTGGCTTAAGGTGAAGTTTTTGAGAAGTTTGTGCTAAGCCAAGTAGAGGGGAGTTAGGATTCTTAGAGAAAACTCTTGAGAAATACGTTGTGACTCTTGTGTTTGAGTTTTTTGTCACCCTTAGGCTTTATGAGTGGCTATAAATATTAATCTCCAAGTATCAATAGATATCCAAAATTCATTCAAGTCTTTCATCTTTCTGCTCAAGTGTTGAAATCTTGATTTGGTTTGGTTTTTGGTGTTTCTTTCTCTTCTCCTGATCTTGCTTTGATCAATAATGAGTAAGAGGTAGAAGATAAGTCTAGTTGATCAATGATGAGTATCTTATGGGCTGAATCACCAAAATAGTTGGTTTACTCGAGAAATTTACGAAGGAAAAAATATTAAGAGCTTACGATTAGCGAGCGAGAGAACAGCAATGGGGGCTTAGTGGTGTTCATTATGGCTTATTTTTGGTGGCTTATGGCTGAAAAGCACTGTAATGGCTGAAAAAAACGATGCTTATTTAACATAATTAAATTTAAAAATTAAAAATTTAAAAATTAAAATATAAAAATATGTTAGCCCATCACGGTTCAGAAAAGACAAAATTATGAATAGGGGCTTAATCAAATCAAATCGACCAGAATCTAGTAGCCCGTACTTAATTAACACTGCGACAGCAAATGGAGGCAGGAGCCGTTCGGACGATGGACCCGCCAACCACCGGCCATCTGTCTGCATGCAGCAGTGACTTGGGCCACCTGTCTGTTGCGAGATCACGTCGTGCCGGGCAGCTCCGGGCCGTCAGATCGATCGATCGATCGGACTGATTAATAACACCAAAACGCTAATTATAGCGGTCGGAGAGATTAGACCCTGCCTATAATTACATGTGAGACTATTGATTAGCTCCTGACCACTGAGACATTGAAGTCGAACTCACACTCACCGTGACACCATCTATATATGGGTAACTTTTGGATAAAATTTTTGAATTTTAATTATTTGTACGAGATATTACGAAAAGAGATACTCGCTTGCAATTTTAGTTGATAGAGATGTTAGGTTTTTAATATGTACTATAATTAACTTGTAGACCATGTTTAAAGAAAATACTTCGTTTGAAAGTTAGATACTATAGTAAAAATCAAAAGCCACTTTTATAAACCGTTAAAGGATAGATCCTATGATTTAGTGTGTGTGATGTACCCTGAGGTGACGGAATGGTGAGGGGATCTTGGAAAGTTGCACCATGCATGCATGCATCCATTGACGAATGGTTTCCCTTGGATGGTGCTGATGATGTTCTTTCTTGATTTGATAGCGATTATGAACATGTGAAAAAGTTTGGGGCCTGGGCAGCTTATACGGTATAATAGCTCAGCTCGCAGGTCGTGTCTCGTCGTGCGCAAGAGTGATTCATGTGTATCCGAGTGTTGCGCATAGACTACACGATGGTGTTTGGTTCTGTGCCACACATACTCGCCTGATTATACCCGGGGAATCGCTCGCCCCGGCTCGTCCAGCCCACCTCCGCCGCGTGACGGGGAATCTTCGTGCCCGCCGGTAGGTAATTTTCTTCGCTTTCGAAATTACGTATAAGTCGCGGGTCTTTCCTTGGAGGTTTTTTCGCCTCGGAATTTTTGGGTCCCTCTATTTTGCGGGATGGCCCCAGCGTAAAATTAGCCCGGTCTCGTTTTTACGGGATGGCCTCAATTTTTCAAAAACCCTTTGCTTTTTGAAAATCCTCGTTTATTTACGATTTTTCTAACGGTCCTTTTTTCGAATGTCCCTTTGCCTTCTCGAAATTACGTTTTGCCCTATTTTTAGCAAACTCATCCTTTGCCTTCTCCTAAATTACGTTTTGCCCTAGGTTTTTTAAAACTCATAACACAAATTTTCGCTCTTTTATTTTTCCACGGTAGCGGCGGCGTGGCGCCGCGCCCCATTTTTCTAGTTGGTGTTACAGGACGGCGGATCATGCAAGGAAGGAGTGTGGTTCGGTAGACCATTTATGCCATGTTGCCACCGAGTGACCAGTCGCTCTTTTATTAGGCTACTGCATTTAAAGTCGTTCAATAGGGAAGCCCTTGGTTATAATCGTCCAATGGTCGAGCGATTGGACATCTGTCGCCTCCCAGTTTGACGATTGACTCCAGTCGCTCTTCTATTAGGCGACTTGAGTCTATTTTTTTAAAAAATGTTATTGCGGGTATATTTCTGTAATTTGAAATAAAAAATAGATTATTCGTATAAAAAATTAGAGTGTGGCTGACTGGATATATCGTGCTGCGTGCCGTCAAGGGTGGCTTAATTGAATCACGCAACATAACTGAGTTCGGTCTCGTTCTTTTAGGATATTTAGGTTATTGCCATAGCTTTTATCTATATTTTTTAAGATAACAGCGGACGATAGAGACATCAATACGAACTACATATACTATTTTAAGTTTAAGAAGCCGTTTGGTGAATGTTCTTCAGAAAATCATTCTATTTATTTAAACTTTTAAAAAAGCTAAAAATTAAAATCCAAAAAAAAAAATGACCTTCAGCTAACTAACTGTCGGCCGGCCCTGGCTTTAACGCGCGCCACCCCGAATACAACGAACCTTTTGCGCTCCCCGCGCGCAGAGTTATTGTTCAACGGTGAGGGTACGTACGTGCACGCTGCAGCGGTTAGCTCTGTCCCTCCCTGGCCCCCGATTGGCACGAATGGAAGATAGTAAATAGATTGCATTCACTTCTCTTCTCTTGCAAAATTCTAGCTTTAACACATGCACATGCATGTCTAACGATGGATGTGTTCTTTTTCTTTGAAACTGACGGTTTTTTATTTTTGTTACAGTACTTAACTTTCAAACGGAGTATTTTCTCAAGACGGGTCTATAAGTTAAACGATGTACACGTTAAAAGCCCAACATCTGTACCATCCAAAATCGCAAGTGAATATATCTCTCCGTAATCTGCATGAAGTAAAGCAGTAAAATTCAAAAATTTCATTTATAAACCGCACCGTTGCCAAACATGCCCAAATAGCTCTCCATTGAGCAGCAGCAGTACGTAGCAGAATTTCATGTAGCACTGAACCGTCGGTGAGAGAGATTGAGTTGTGAGAAAGGGAGGCATCAAGTGCTCTTAAGCTCATACCTCGACAGTTTGTTATACTAGAGTACACTACTCTTCTGCATTTAACATGGCTTGCAATGCCTGGATGGAATGATGAACAACTGGAGCAAAAATGCCTGGATGTATAGAATATTCAAAACGAGGAAAATTATCTATGCAGATTCACACAGAGCAGAATCCTATGCCAAAGGAGGTCAACAACATAAAAGGAAACGCAGCCAGCTTGAAAGGAAAAGGGTACCTGAAGTTCCATTCTCTCTCTGTTCTTTTGCACAGGAAACAACTAATCACCTAAAGAGAACAGTTTTGATCCTCCTTATTTGCTGTACCGCCCTCATTGCCCTAATGCAGTAGTAAAGTGAGTACTCCAGCTACCAGTGTCCACCTTCAATTTTCTGCTCCCATATTAGAGATAGCATCGTAGCAGTAGTGATTTAGAAGGACCTAATGGTACATTCATGAAGCTAAGGATATGTTGCAAATTGCTACTGATTTTATAAAAATATATCCTGTTCGGAGGAAAGACCAAAATGTTTCTTGAAGACTTTTTTTAGGGATGAGGAGAAAGTTACTCCTGAAGAAAATGAAATGCTTGAATCTCCCTCACAGAAGAAGAGGTAAAAAAAGCAGTTTTCGGGTCCTATGCAGAGGGGGGCACCAGGACCTGATGGGCTTTCTTTTTTTTTCTATCAGCATTTCTGGGATGTTATTAAAGATGACTTAACGGCCATGTTCCATGAACTGTATAATAGGAATGAGTTAGATTTGTTTTGTTTAAATTTTACCATGATCACTTTAGTGCCTAAAGACAATGAAGCTAAATCTGTGCCAAAATTTAGGCCTATCAGTTTGCTTAATTACGGCCCATGATGACCCATATGTGTGTGCATATGAGGGTGTGAGTTAGTCCTATATTGCTAACTTAGCTTGAGAAGCACTTACATACAACCCTAGGAGTTCCAATGGTAGCACCCCTGGTTAACCGTTTTGCGTGAAGCGAGGACGAAAGTGCAAGTGGGTTGCTACGTGTGCGTGACCTATTCAGAATGGGGTTAGGCCTAAGCCAGTTTGGACCCTAGGGCATTACAGATAATATTACTTTGCTCAATTTCAGAATGGGTAAGTACTCGTAGTTCACTTCAATATATTCTTACTTAATATTATTGTGTCATGAATACGTGGCTAACTAGCTACCTACGTAATATAGATGTTATGTGTAAGTATAGCTACTCAATTTTGCTTAATCAAACAATTATTCAATTTAATTCATTTGTGAGATATGTGTAACGATTGTTATGTTATATATATGTGATTTGCTGGTGTTGTTTCATTCATCTATGTGATTTATGTTATGATTGTTCTGTGCTATATACGTGATCTTGCTTGTTTTAGAGGGCATGATTAGCATATCCTGAGACTAGCCGAAAAAGAGCAAATAAAATTGTTGTTGAAATAGCTATCACAGACGGTTCGGTGTTCCAAACCGTCTGTGATATATATCCCAGACGGTTTCAAACACCGAACCGTATGTGATATGAACCATATCACAGACGACTTTTGTTATTAACGTCTATAATATGGTGTATATCACAGACGGTTCAGAACATCGAACCGTCTGTGATATGAACCATATCGCAGACGGTTAATAACAAAAACCGTCTGTGATAGTCGAATATCACAGACGGTTGTTATAAAAACAGTCTGTATTGTAAGTTATCATAGACGGTGTGGAAGCTGTTTGTGATAACCACCTATTATCACTGGTACATAAACACAGACGGTTCAGGAATCGTATGTGATGATGGTTTTGAATCGTTTATGACAACACTGTCTATAGTAGTACAAAAACCATGAGCATAAGCTCAAAAAAACCTAGCCTAAGCGGCCGAGCTCGATCGATATTTTTTTTGAGACGGGATCGAAACTTGCTGGGCAATGCTTCCTTGGAGTTGAGCCGTAATTCTCACCCAGAGGCAGAATCGAATAAAGGGCGCGATGCAATGCAAGACCCTGTTTATTTATTGACTTCATTGCTTGGGTGGTTGTACTGGCAGGTTCACAAACCTTATAACATACGACGATAAGACATCAAACTTTTGCTACTCTAACTAGTCAGAGTGCAGGCAGGTGAAGAGAGGAGGATAAAAAGGCCAAGAAGACGAGCAGTGCACATCAGGTGTTTTGACGAACGAAAAGCTGGCAATCGTCCAGATTCCATTTCCCAGATTCGTCGCTGTTGCTCTAACATGAATGAACTGAACGTGTCGAGCAGGCAGCACGTTGGATGTATTCTGACTGAAGGGATTTCAGAAAAGCACTGACATACAGCAACTGCTTAACCTACCCAACAGCGAGGTCACAATTTTCTCTTTTTCTAAACTTTTAATTTTTTTTAGCTTTTTTATCTATTCTTTTTTTCGTATTCGTTTGTGTTGTCCGTGATGAGCTAACATATTTTTTTATTTTTAAAAATTTTAAATTTAATTACGTCAAATAAGCCATATTCAACTATAGTGTAATTTCAGTTAGCTATAGTGTAATTTCAACTATAAACCACTATTTTTCCGTCCAACCGAACGGCGATACATTATCATCGATTCCGGGCAGGCCAAATGGCCTGTGCATGCCGCTGACAAAGTGGCAAGTGAGAGCCGCGTGATCCGATCGAGTCCAGCAAGCCAGCACCTCGCCAACCGTCCGACGTCCAAATGTAGAGATCTCTGCAGCTTTGGTCCGCTGTCTGCCTCCAGCAGAAGCTGGGTTTCATCGGCTGCCAATCCCGAATCCCCCTTGGTGCCGAAACGGGCCGAGGCCAAGCCCACCCTGGCAGACGTGGGCCGCCGCATGCTAGCTCACCGTCAGAACTACTAGAGCTACAGTTTACTTTGTCAGACTTGCTGAATTCCAACCACTCCCAGTTCGCGTAGGACTGCGCTTCATCGTCAACGGGAACAGTGTCGCTGCACAAGGAGTCTAGCTCACCCGATCTAGGCGCCTCCGAAATTTGCTCCCGGTATCTTTGTGCCATCTCTTCAGCCTCAGAGAACGCCTTCTGCGACCAGAGAGAATGGAATATGTGACAAACCTGAGCACTGACACGGATATATGGGCTTATTTTGGTGGCTTATGGTGAAAAGATCAGTAATTTGTGACAAAACATAATTAAATATAAAAAATTAAAAATATAAAAATATGTTAGCATCTGAAAAAGAACACTCAAAAAGGCCAAAAGTTCAGAAAAAGGCGAATATGAATAGTGAAAAATAAGTTATCACACCATAACTGAAAATAGTGGCACGGAGCTCCTGACAGAGAGCCATTTACAGTGTCCTTGCTTCTTTGTTAGAGAGAAACAATCCAGTCTCGCTTTCAAGGTCCTTTATACTGCACAGAGCGAAGCAGGAATACTTTCAGCGGACCATAACAGACGCAATGAGCTGACGAACAGCAGATGGCCTCTTTTACAGCAAAAGTGACTATGCAGTTATATTTCAATGCCTCTTTTACAACCAAAGTGACTATGCAGCTATATTTCAACGAAGTGAGCTGTAGTTATTACAATTTTGCTCTGGTGTACCTGAGAGCAATTCTGTCCGGAGCTGTCGATTTAATCACAAGAGCTTTCACTCACTCGCCCACTTTTAACACATCACCGACAGATGTCAGCTGACCGTGTGTTATGTTTGAGATATGCAGCAAACCACTGCAAATGGCAAAACATTATGCAGCTGTAAATTTGACTCGAAATGTTTCCACTTGTAGATGCTGACAAACTTGCCATCGCAATGGAGTGATATACTGATATCTATGATTCCGTTGAGCCAGACATGAGCCCAGTTAATATTTTGCAAGAACAGGACATGCAGAATAGTTGTGTAAACCAACTAAGCAATGCTGCCTTTATAATAAATAGTGTATGTTCGCATAAAAAAATTTAGGGGTGCAGTTGTACCCTCATGCTAGGCTCGCCCTGTTCTTTTCAACTTTTAAAAGCTGTTTTTCGGCTTTTCTATAATAACTAGCTTTTAAACGAATTATTTTTTCAAGATAGGGTCTACTAGTTAATTGTAGTACATACTTTACTGACTTTATTTATATTGGCAAAAACCGCACGTGAGTTTTTGTTACTCTATAATCTCTAACACGAACAACCCAAAAGTCACAAGCCGCAGTTAAAAACCATAACTCGCAATCAAAAAGAACAGGCCCGTTTCCCCCACTGGCACTTTGTGTTTGACCATTTACATTTGCCCCAAATCTGTTGAAATGAAATTCATTTTGCCTTTTCAAGGAGTAGGCCGCTGACATAGGGGACCCCACGGCAGGCCACAGAAGACTTGGGAGATAGGTCGAGCCATCGACGCGAACCCAAACGTCCGTCGCAGTCGAGACGAACACAGGAAAGCCTCGCAGCACGGAGCGGCGGAAGGAAGGGGAGCAAGCAAGCAAGGCATAGGCAGGAGGCGGCGAAGGTTAGACTCCTCAAGAACCGCAGCACGATGGCGTTCGTGCTGCGGGTGAGGTTGGCTTCCTTCTTCGCCGGCGCGGCCGCCGCCTCCGCCGCGGGCGGCTACTTCCTGTATAAGGACTACAAGCTCGCCCACGACACCATGGCCCTCCAGGTCTGCACAGCGCACTTCCTCCTCTCCTCGCCTCTGATCTTATATTCTTGCACGCAGCCCCCTATTCGAGCCCTTAGCGGCGGTTTCTTGGGTAGTGAAATTCCATTTCCCAAGTGCATCTGCGGTTCTGCACCTTGCGTGCGGAATGGGGATTATGGAAACCCTTCGTCGAGGTGGCGCTATACTTGCAAACGGAATGCGTGCCTAGGTCGATACAGCTACGAGTTTGGTGTATCGATTTGATGTTCGTGTGATTCGTTGGTGAAGAATGCTGCAATATTCTTGATTTCTTGATGCAAGGTGGGGAAAGCACTTGTCTCCAGATCATGTGCTTGTGTACTCTTCCCTTGGCATTCTGGCTGAAAAGGGGATTGACATTGTTTGTCCTGGGACCGGATGCCCACACACGAATACCCCAAGCTTGAACTGTTTCCCCTCCCAATTGTTTGCTGATCATTTGGGGTATATGTGGTGAACTGGTGATTAGAGGTTTAAGTTTCTATGGGCCTATCACTTTTTAATTTAATTAATATTTGTATTCAATCGTATTACTCAAGATGTGGAATTTATATAAATAGTAACTAGCTATGCGCCAATGTTCTTTTGACCTGTATGGTTAGCACTTAACTGTTCCAGTGGGTACCATATCACGTGATGTGTTATCTTGGCTTGTCAATCGAAGGTCTATTTGGCAGTTCATTAGTTTGTAGCATGCAATGATCTTATGAGCAATCTGATGAACAATGCTGGAAGACTGGCGTGCATTGTTCATAAAAGCGATTGGCTTGTGGGATTGACTATGGAGAGAACCAAAAAACGTCTTTGGTCAAGTTCCCCAGTAATCCATCTTGTCTAGATGTTTATGAGTAGCTTGCTGTAATTTGAGATTCTGGAATATGGCTGGATGACTATGTTTTGCTGTAGAACTATGTTACACCACAATCTATTTGAAATCTCTATTCACTTTGAGGCTTAAAACAATGTGCCTGCAGTCCCTTGTACAAGATGATAATGTCTAGGTGTTCTAAAAAAGCGGAAGTGGCTGTGAATAGTATGACATGATTAGAGTTGAATAAAACTCGGTTTCCTACAAATGGCTTGAGCATAGGCATTGCCATTGGCACTCAATTTTAGGGTTTTCAGTTTTGTAGGCACAATTAATCTTCCAACATGTATTTTGCAAACTATAAATGGTTTTTCAGAATAAACATAAGAAATATTTTAGAACTTATATATTGCGAAGGGTTGAAATTGGTGTGTTCCTTTTGTCAGCGAGAACTCTGGTGGTATTACTAATAGATTGCTCTAACTCTTGTGAGATATTGAGCTTTGTTCAGAAAGATGAAATAATATGTATGCCGATATCAAATAATGAGAATAAATCTTGGATAGTTAATTACATGTGAAAAGCCTAGACATTCAGCAAGCAATAATGGAATAACTCATTGAAATGAGTGGAATTATCTAGTGGAAAGCTGGAAAATGTTCAGGCAGATACAATAAAAAGATCCTGATGTATGATGATTGTATGGTGTTTCATAAGAAGTTGCTTGAAATGGGCGATGAGCTTGGCTTCTTACGCTAGCTCCAATTGTTCCAACTAAGGCTTTATTGACCATCCTTGTCTGACCTGTAAGATTTGAGAGATTGAGGTTTCTATTTCTGTAGTTCTAAGCTTCTAATCCTGCTCTGCACAAATTCTCTGCGTATGTTAAATTCCACTTTACACTGCATGATTCTAGTTGTGTTTGAGGTAAGCACCTGACCTTTAAAATGTGTATTCTCAGGTGAAAGGTCTCCATGACCATGTGGACGCCCGATACAAAGCTCTCGACAAGCGACTTGAAGCTTTGGAAGGCCAGAAAAACACCGAGTCTGCTCTGGATGTGGACAGGCCATCTGATTAGTTTGTTCATTACGAGGCTTGAGCATGGATGATTTACGTTTGTTTACTTTAACCTGCGGTATCTTCTCCTCTGAAAGCAAGAAGCCTACTACTGGTGACAAAATAATCTAATGTTTACAAACCATTTCATATTTTCCTGTCACTGAACCTGGCCAGCAGGGGGACTTAAACCTTTTATGGATGCGCATCTCTGAAGTTCTGAACTGTTTGTTGCTAGCAACATAGATACTCTAAGATGCCTGTTGTTCCTCATTTCATATTCTTTACTTATCCGTGCACGTTTTACGGAAAAATGGCCAACTGATAATTGTTACTTGTTAAGAGACTTGTTGTGAATATGATACTGGCCATCTGTTAGAGGGAACTGATTAGTAAATGCAGTATTACTAAACACAAACATGGGAGGATGGTCCGTCTGGTACTACATCTAAGAATCAGTTGAAGAGTCTTGGGGGATCAAATGCAATCGAAGCATTCTTTTCCTGAGGTTTTTCGAAATTACGTACAGGTTCTTATTTCTCGCGAACAGATCCCTGGTAGTTTTTAGCCCCTGCACTTTTACGGATGGCCCCAGCGGTTTCCAATTACGCACGGATCCTCGTTTATTTACGTCATGGTCCTTATTTATTTACGTCTGAGCCCTTACAGGTCCCTATTTTTTGCGAAAACACCCTTTTGTTTCTCCTAAATTACGCATCCGTCCTAGGTTTTTTTAAAAAAACCCCGTCTCACAAATTTTCGGCTCTTTTATTTCGGTCCACACGGTAGCTAGCGCGGCGTGGCGCCGCGCTTTTTTTTTTTCTAGTTAGTGTTACAGGACGGCGGATCATGCAAGGAAGGACTGTGGTTCGGTAGACCATTTATGCCATGTTGCCACCGAGTGACCAGTCGCTCTACTGCACTTAAAGTCGTTTAATAGGGGAGCGTCTGGTTATATTCGTCTAATGAGTCTGGCGATTGGACATCTGGCGCCTCCCTGTTTGATGATTGACTCCAGTCGCTCTTTTATTAGGCGACTTGAGCCTATTTTTTTTTTAAAATGTTATTGCGGGTATATTTCTGTAATTTGAAATAAAAAATAGATTATTCGTATAAAAAATTAGAGTGTGGCTGACTGGATATATCGTGCTGCGTGCCGTCAAGGGTGGCTTAATTGAATCACGCAACATAACTGAGTTCGGTCTCGTTCTTTTAGGATATTTAGGTTATTGCCATAGCTTTTATCTATATTTTTTAAGATAACAGCGGACGATAGAGACATCAATACGAACTACATATACTATTTTAAGTTTAAGAAGCCGTTTAGTGAATATTCTTCAGGAAATCATTCTGTTTATTTTAATTTTTAGAAAAACTAAAAACTAAAATCCAAAAAAAAAAATGACCTTCAGCTAACTTACTATCGGCCGGCCTGGCTTTAACGCGCGCCACCCCGAATACAACGAACCTTTTGCGCTCCCCGCGCGCAGAGTTATTGTTCAACGGTGAGGGTACGTACGTGCACGCTGCAGCGGTTAGCTCTGTCCCTCCCTGGCCCCCGATTGGCACGAATGGAAGATAGTAAATAGATTGCATTCACTTCTCTTCTCTTGCAAAATTCTAGCTTTAACACATGCACGTGCATGTCCAACGATGGATCTGTTCTTTTTATTTGAAACTGACGGTTTTTTATTTTTGTTACAGTATTTAACTTTTAAACGGAGTATTTTCTCAAGACATGGTCTATAAGTTAAACGATGTACACGTTAAAAACCCAACATCTGTACCATCCAAAATCGCAAGTGAGTATATCTCTCCGTAATCTGTACCGTAAACAGCCAAAATTCAAAAATTTCAGCTATAAACCGCAGCCGTTGGCAAACATGCCCAAATGGCTCTCCATTGAGCAGCAGCAGTACGTAGCAGAATTTCATGTAGCACTGAACCGTCGGTGAGAGAGATTGAGCTGTGAGAAAGGGAGGCATCAAGTGCTCTTAAGCTCATACCTCGACAGTTTGTTATACTAGAGTACACTACTCTTCTGCATTTAACATGGCTTGCAATGCCTGGATGGAATGATGAACAACTGGAGCAAAAATGCCTGGATGTATAGAATATTCAAAACGAGGAAAATTATCTATGCAGATTCACACAGAGCAGAATCCTATGCCAAAGGAGGTCAACAACATAAAAGGGAAACGCAGCCAGCTTGAAAGGAAAAGGGTACCTGAAGTTCCATTCTCTCTCTGTTCTTTTGCACAGGAAACAACTAATCACCTAAAGAGAACAGTTTTGATCCTCCTTATTTGCTGTACCGCCCTCATTGCCCTAATGCAGTAGTAAAGTGAGTACTCCAGCTACCAGTGTCCACCTTCAATTTTCTGCTCCTATATTAGAGATAGCATCGTAGCAGTAGTGGTTTAGAAGGACGTAATGGTACATTCATGAAGCTAAGGATATGTTGCAAATTGCTACTGATTTTATAAAAATATATCCTGTTCGGAGGAAAGACCAAAATGTTTCTTGAAGACTTTTTTTAGGGATGAGGAGAAAGTTACTCCTGAAGAAAATGAAATGCTTCAATCTCCCCTCACAGAAGAAGAGGTAAAAAAAAAAGCAGTTTTCGGGTCCTATGCAGAGGGACCTAATGGTTATTAAACCAGGACCTGATGGGCTTTCTTTTTTTCTATCAGCGTTTCTGGGATGTTATTAAAGATGACTTAATGGCCATGTTCCATGAACTGTATAATAGGAATGAGTTAGGGCCTGTTCTTTTCCTCCGAAGCCGGCGGCTTTTGGCCCTTAGATTTGTTTTGTTTAAATTTTGCCATGATCACTTTAGTGCCTAAAGACAATGAAGCTAAATCTGTGCCAAAATTTAGGCCTATCAGTTTGCTTAATTACGGCCCTATGATGATTCATATGTGTGTGTGCACATGAGGGTGTGTATTAATTCTATATTGCTAGTTTAGCTTGAGAAACACTTACATATAAACCTAAGAGTTCCAATGGTAGCACCCCCGGTTAACCGTTTTGCGCGAAGCGAGGACGAAAGTGCAAGCGGGTTGCTACGTGTGCGTGGCCTATCCAGAATGAGGTTAGGTCTAAGCCGGTTTGGACCCTAGGGCGTTACAGATAATGCTACTTTGCTCAATTTCAGAATAGGTAAGTACTCGTAGTTCACTTTAATATATTCTTGCTTAATATTATTATGTCATGAATACGTGGCTAACTAGCTACCTACGTAATATAGATGTCATGTGTAAGTATAGTTACTCAATTTTGCTTAATCAAACAATTTATTCAATTTAATTCATTTGTGAGATCTGTGTAATGATTGTCATGCTATATATATGTGATTTGCTGATATTGTTTCATTCATCTATGTGATTTATGTAATGATTGTCCTGTGCTATATATGTGATCTTGCTTGTTTTCAGAGGGCATGGCTAGCACATCCTGAGGCTAGCCGAAAAAGAGCAAATAAAATTGTTGTTGAAATAGCTATCACAGACGGTTCGGTGTTTCAAACCGTCTATGATATATATCCCAGACGGTTTCAAACACCGAACCGTCTGTAACCTGAGCACTATATTACATACAATTTTTGTTATTAACCGTCTGTGATATGATATATATCACGGACGGTTCAGAACATCGAACCGTCTGTGATGTGAACCATATCGCGGACGGTTAATAACAAAAACCGTCTGTGATAGTCGAATATCACAGACGGTTGTTATAAAAAATCGTCTGTATTGTAAGTTATCATAGACGGTGTGGAAGCTGTTTGTGATAACCATCTATTATCACTGGTACATAAATGTAGACGGTTCAGAAATCGTATGTGATGATGGTTTTGAATCGTCTGTGACAACACTGTCTGTAGTAGTACAAAAACCATGAGCATAAGCTCAAAAAAACCTAGCCTAAGCGGCCGAGCTCGATCGATATTTTTTTTGAGACGGGATCGAAACTTGCTGGGCAATGCTTCCCTGGAGTTGAGCCGTAATTCTCACCCAGAGGCAGAATCGAACGAAGGGCGCGATGCAATGCAAGACCCTGTTTATTTATTGACTCCATTGCTTGGGTGGTTGTACTGGCAGGTTCACAAACCTTATAACATACGACGATAAGACATCAAACTTTTGCTACTCTAACTAGTCAGAGTGCAGGCAGGTGAAGAGAGGAGGATAAAAAGGCCAAGAAGATGAGCAGTGCACATCAGGTGTTTTGACGAACGAAAAGCTGGCAATCGTCCAGATTCCATTTCCCAGATTCGTCGCTGTTGCTCTAACATGAATGAACTGAACGTGTCGAGCAGGCAGCACGTTGGATGTATTCTGACTGAAGGGATTTCAGAAAAGCACTGACATACAGCAACTGCTTAACCTACCCAACAGCGAGGTCACAATTTTCTCTTTTTCTAAACTTTTAATTTTTTTAGCTTTTTTATCTGTTCTCTTTTTCGTATTCGTTTGTGTTATCCGTGATGAGCTAACATATTTTTTATTTTTAAAATTTTTAAATTTAATTACGTCAAATAAGCCATCTTCAGCTATAGTGTAATTTCAGTCAGCTATAGTGTAATTTCAACTATAAACCACTATTTTTCCGTCCAACCAAACGGCGATACATTATCATCGATTCCGGGCAGGCCAAATGGCCTGTGCATGCCGCTGACAAAGTGGCAAGTGAGAGCCGCCTGATCCGATCGAGTCCAGCAAGCCAGCACCTCGCCAACCGTCCGACGTCCAAATGTAGAGATCTCTGCAGCTTTGGTCCGCTGCCTGCCTCCAGCAGAAGCTGGGTTTCATCGGCTGCCAATCCCGAATCCCCCTTGGTGCCGAAACGGGCCGAGGCCAAGCCCACCCCGGCAGACGTGGGCCGCCGCATGCTAGCTCACCGTCAGAACTACTAGAGCTACAGTTTACTTTGTCAGACTTGCTGAATTCCAACCACTCCCAGTTCGCGTAGGACTGCGCTTCATCGTCACAATGGGAACACTGTCGTTGCACAAGGAGTCTAGCTCACCCGATCTAGGCGCCTCCGAAATTTGCTCCCGGTATCTTTGTGCCATCTCTTCAGCCTCAGAGAACACCTTCTGCGACCAGAGAGAATGGAATATGTGACAAACCTGAGCACTGACACGGATATATGGTGGTGATCATTTGGGCTTATTTTTGGTGGCTTATGGCTGAAAAGTCATCAGGTGGTGAAAAATATCAGAATGACGAGAGGCTTATTTAACATAATTAAATATAAAAAATTAAAAATATAAAATATGTTAGCCCATCATGATAACGCAAACGAATACGGAAAAAAGAACGGGCAAAAAGCTCAAAAAGGCCAAAAGTTCGAGAAAAGACGAATTTATGAATAGTGAAAAATAAGCCAGAAGCTGAAGCCGAAACGATCACAGCCATAACTGAAAATAGTGGCACGGAGCTCCTGACAGAGAGCCATTTACAGTGTCCTTACTTCTTTGTTAGAGAGAAACAATCCAGGCTCGCTTTCAAGGTCCTTTATACTGCACAGAGCGAAGCAGGAATACTTTCAGCGGACCATAACAGACGCAATGAGCTGACGAACAGCAGATGGCCTCTTTTACAACAAAAGTGACTATGCAGTTATATTTCAATGCCTCTTTTACAACCAAAGTGACTATGCAGTTATATTTCAACGAAGTGAGCTGTAGTTATTACAGTTTTGCTCTGGTGTACCTGAGAGCAATTCTGTCCGGAGCTGTCGATTTAATCACAAGAGCTTTCACTCACTCGCCCACTTTTAACACATCACCGACAGATGTCAGCTGACCGTGTGTTATGTTTGAGATATGCAGCAAACCACTGCAAATGGCAAAACATTATGCAGCTGTAAATTTGACTCGAAATGTTTCCACTTGTAGATGCTGACAAACTTGCCATCGCAATGGAGTGATATACTGATATCTATGATTCCGTTGAGCCAGACATGAGCCCAGTTAATATTTTGCAAGAACAGGACATGCAGAATAGTTGTGTAAACCAACTAAGCAATGCTGCCTTTATAATAAATAGTGTATGTTCGCATAAAAATTTAGGGTGCAGTTGTACCCTCATGCTAGGGTCGCCTGTTTTTTCATTTTTAAAAATGCTTTTTTTTTTTTAATAATAACTAGCTTTTAAACGAATTATTTTTTCAAGATAGGGTCTACTAGTTAATTGTAGTACATACTTTACTGACTTCATTTATATTGGCAAAAACCGCACGTGAGTTTTTGTTACTCTATAATCTCTAACACGAACAACCCAAAAGTCACAAGCCGCAGTTAAAAACCATAACTCGCAATCAAAAGAACAGGCCCGTTTCCACTGGCACTTTGTGTTTGACCATTTACATTTGCCCCAAATCTGTTGAAATGAAATTCATTTTGCCTTTTCAAGGAGTAGGCCGCCGACATAGGGGACCCCACGGCAGGCCACAGAAGACTTGGGAGATAGGTCGAGCCATCGACGCGAACCCAAATCGTCCGTCGCAGTCGAGACGAACACAGGAAAGCCTCGCAGCACGGAGCGGCGGAAGGAAGGGGAGCAAGCAAGCAAGGCATAGGCAGGAGGCGGCGAAGGTTAGACTCCTCAAGAACCGGAGCACGATGGCGTTCGTGCTGCGGGTGAGGTTGGCTTCCTTCTTCGCCGGCGCGGCCGCCGCCTCCGCCGCGGGCGGCTACTTCCTGTATAAGGACTACAAGCTCGCCCACGACACCATGGCCCTCCAGGTCTGCACAGCGCACTTCCTCCTCTCCTCGCCTCTGATCTTATATTCTTGCACGCAGCCCACTATTCGAGCCCTTAGCGGCGGTTTCTTGGGTAGTGAAATTCCATTTCCCAAGTGCATCTGCGGTTCTGCACCTTGCGTGCGGAATGGGGATTATGGAAACCCCTCGTCGAGGTGGCGCTATACTTGCAAACGGAATGCGTGCCTAGGTCGATACAGCTACGAGTTTGGTGTATCGATTTGATGTTCGTGTGATTCGTTGGTGAAGAATGCTGCAATATTCTTGATTTCTTGATGCAAGGTGGGGAAAGCACTTGTCTCCAGATCATGTGCTTGTGTACTCTTCCCTTGGCATTCTGGCTGAAAAGGGGATTGACATTGTTTGTCCTGGGACCGGATGCCCACACACGAATACCCCAAGCTTGAACTGTTTCCTCCCAATTGTTTGCTGATCATTTGGGGTATATGTGGTGAACTGGTGATTAGAGGTTTAAGTTTCTATGGGCCTATCACTTTTAATTTAATTAATATTTGTATTCAATCGTATTTCTCAAGATGTGCAATTTATATAAATAGTAACTAGCTATGCGCCAATGTTCTTTTGACCTGTATGGTTAGCACTTAACTGTTCCAGTGGGTACCATATCACGTGATGTGTTATCTTGGCTTGTCAATCGAAGGTCTATTTGGCAGTTCATTAGTTTGTAGCATGCAATGATCTTAGAGAATCTGATGAACAATGCTGGAAGACTGGCGTGCATTGTTCATAAAAGCGATTGGCTTGTGGGATTGACTATGGAGAGAACCAAAAACGTCTTTGGTCAAGTTCCCAGTAATCCATCTTGTCTAGATGTTTATGAGTAGCTTGCTGTAATTTGAGATTCTGGAATATGGCTGGATGATTATGTTTTGCTGTAGAACTATGTTACACCACAATCTATTTGAAATCTCTATTCACTTTGAGGCTTAAAACAATGTGCCTGCAGTCCCTTGTACAAGATGATAATGTCTAGGTGTTCTAAAAAAGCGGAAGTGGCTGTGAATAGTATGACATGATTAGAGTTGAATAAAACTCGGTTTCCTACAAATGGCTTGAGCATAGGCATTGCCATTGGCACTCAATTTTAGGGTTTTCAGTTTTGTAGGCACAATTAATCTTCCAACATGTATTTTGCAAACTATAAATGGTTTTCAGAATAAACATAAGAAATATTTTAGAACTTATATATTGCGAAGGGTTGAAATTGGTGTGTTCCTTTTGTCAGCGAGAACTCTGGTGGTATTACTAATAGATTGCTCTAACTCTTGTGAGATATTGAGATTTGTTCAGAAAGATGAAATAATATGTATGCCGATATCAAATAATGAGAATAAATCTTGGATAGTTAATTACATGTGAAAAGCCTAGACATTCAGCAAGCAATAATGGAATAACTCATTGAAATGAGTGGAATTATCTAGTGGAAAGCTGGAAAATGTTCAGGCAGATACAATAAAAAGATCCTGATGTATGATGATTGTATGGTGTTTCATAAGAAGTTGCTTGAAATGGGCGATGAGCTTGGCTTCTTACGCTAGCTCCAATTGTTCCAACTAAGGCTTTATTGACCATCCTTGTCTGACCTGTAAGATTTGAGAGATTGAGGTTTCCATTTCTGTAGTTCTAAGCTTCTAATCCTGCTCTGCACAAATTCTCTGCGTATGTTAAATTCCACTTTACACTGCATGATTCTAGTTGTGTTTGAGGTAAGCACCTGACCTTTAAAATGTGTATTCTCAGGTGAAAGGTCTCCATGACCATGTGGACGCCCGATACAAAGCTCTCGACAAGCGACTTGAAGCTTTGGAAGGCCAGAAAACACCGAGTCTGCTCTGGATGTGGACAGGCCATCTGATTAGTTTGTTCATTACGAGGCTTGAGCATGGATGATTTACGTTTGCTTACTTTAACCTGCGGTATCTTCTCCTCTGAAAGCAAGAAGCCTACTACTGATGACAAAATAATCTAATGTTTACAAACCATTTCATATTTTCCTGTCACTGAACCTGGCCAGCAGGGGGCTTAAACCTTTTATCGATGCGCGTCTCTGAAGTTCTGAACTGTTTGTTGCTAGCAACATAGATACTCTAAGATGCCTGTTGTTCCTCATTTCATATTCTTTACTTATCCGTGCACGTTTTACGGAAAAATGGCCAACTGATAATTGTTACTTGTTAAGAGACTTGTTGTGAATATGATACTGGCCATCTGTTAGAGGGAACTGATTAGTAATGCAGTATTACTAAACACAAACATGGGAGGATGGTCCGTCTGGTACTACATCTAAGAATCAGTTGAAGAGTCTTGGGGGATCAAATGCAATCGAAGCGAACGGCCCGGTATAGCATGCAGGCAAAACTTAGGACCAATACTACAACAGAGGGGGTAAATGGTGATTTTAATTTTTTTTAAAGTATTCATTGATCCGAAGTTTAGAAAAGAAAGCTAACACAAAAGCTAGCAAATCAAAGAACCAAAATCCTAAGAATTTCAAGGCTCGAACTGTCAGACCGGCTGCCAGGGGTGGTCTGATCGGACCTGGCGGTCGGATCGCTATCTAGGTGCCGATCTGACCGACCCTGGCGGTATGACCAAAGGGAGGGTGGTCTGACCGGCATCCTTTGTTCCCGAATTGAAATTTCAGTTTGAAGCGATGCAACTTTTGGTACAACTTCAAAAATGTAAGATCAAATGAAACAAAATTTTACACACATATTGTTTAAGATTTTAGGAACCTATTCCAAATAAGGATCGTAAGAATCCATGTCAAAGTTGATCTTTCTCAAGATCAAGTAAGATTGCACTACAAATAGGCAAAAATCGAAAACTCGAAATAAAACTTGTTCATGGGTGAAAAATGGTCAACATGATACTAGATATATTTCCACATATTACAGTAAGTAAGAACATACAATGAATCAAGATAAAAACAATTGGATCAAGAAAACTCCCGGGAAGGTCAAATTCAAGAAAAATCGGGCAACATCATAAACTTATCAAAATTGATGCCTAAGTAGATGGGAATTGATAACCATGATACATCTCCATCACTTACTTATTCTTAGCATCCAACAAGATCAAGAAAGGAAGAGAGAAGATCAAAACAAACCAAATCAAGAGAAAATCAACATCAAAACAAACCAAATCAAGAGAAAATCAATATCAAAACAAACCAAATCAAGAGAAAATCAACCAAAATAAGAGGGATCCAAAATAGATGAATAAAGTTGATATATTGCCATTTGAAGATGAATGTTTTACAATCACTCCCTAAATAACTAAATTTTGGAATAAATTTAATAAAATTAGCAATTTAATTTGTATCAAACTCCAATAAAAAATAACTAAAATTTTAAATAAAAATAAAATTTATAACAAGGATTTTCCTCGAAGCTTATACTTCAATTAAGTTTCTTGAGCTAGATTTTCCTTCAAGCTTATATTGTTTATTTCCCATTTTATAATGTTAAAAATCTAAATAGTCTACGTGATACCTAAATATATTACCAATCATCTAAATTATATTATTTAATACCACAAACTTTGAAACAAATTTAGTCGTGTAAATACGCGGACTTGCCTGCTAGTTACACCTAGTTACACATAAGTAACTACCCATATACTGAAAAACACAACAGCACTAGCCAGGCAAGAGATCACACAATGTGATCATATCATCATACAACAAGCGATCTGGACTATGTCCATTTATGTCGCCTTCAGACTATGAACAACCGAACAACTGAAAAACCCAACAAGCGACAAAGCCAATATCTCCCTGAACTCTAGGTTAAGCCTTTCTCGCATGGACGTCGATGCGTCAGCCGTCAGGAACATTACAAGCTATGTGCAGCGGAGGCCATCAGGACACCTGATGCTGGGGATTTATTCAGCGACCTGAGAAGTTAGGATTGCAGGCTTCTTCAGCCGGTACTGCTCGAACCTCTGCCTCGCGTATTCCATGTAGTCGAAGTCGATGTCATTGACATGTTCCTGCAGCCAGAAGATGTAGGTTATATGGATGGCACGGTGTTCAGGCTCGCTGTAAAGAACCAGTGATACAAATTGTGCAAACAAACCTACCGAAATTATTCCCCAGAGGCCCCAAACGAGATGGCTAGCGAGGGTGTACTTCTCAATACTTTTCATCAGATTCTTGACATTCTCTGCGTCAGGTTCGTCACCTGCTAGGGGTCGTGGAAATAGAAAGAGAATTACTGTTGTGTAAAACAAATAGGGGAGGACGTGAAACAACCCAAAAATTTGAATGAACCTGAATTTCTTTAAAACTTGATTTCATTCAAATCCTTGCTCAATTCAATACCTTTTCTCACCCAATAGTGCATCTCCCTCTCTTGGACATTTCCCTCATCGGCCAATTGTGCGTAATCCCAGCTGTCGGCTACTATTCACCGTCTGAAAATATCGCGTCGCCCTGTTTTCGCCAGCCACTCGGTTTCATCTCGTTTGTCGCCATCACAACTTCCCGCCCCTGCCAACTGGTCAGAGCCCGTACCACCTCGTCCCTCTCGCCTCTGGCACCCTCTTAAATGCTCCCGGCCGCGTGTCAGAGCAGCAGCCGCCGTTCCTGTTTTTCCCACCACCGCCTCTGCTCTCTCTTGTCTCACGACCGATTGCTTCGCGCCGCAAACCGCCTTGCCGCCCTGCCAGCTACTGCTAAGCCAGTGTACGACATCCCTGACACACTTCTTAAATGGCCGCAGCTCTCACCTGGTTGAGCCATCATGGCAATTTCACCGCTGCCTCTGCCTTTCTGCTATCTCTGTTCTCTCTTGGCCGACCTCTTCCGCCGCGACCTTCAGTCATCTCAATCCATTCCCCCGTTGCCACGCCTCTGCCACTCACCCTCAGTCGTACGCCTAGCCAGCCTCGCCCCTGACAGCTATTAACTCCCTCTAGACTCATGGTGAGGCTTTCAAGTTGGAATTGGTTGTTGCCTCCTCTGGTTTGCCTACCGCCGCCTCTCTGTTCTTCCTCTGCTCTCACTGCCGACCTGACCGCCACTTCTTTTAACTGTCGCATCTCGCCACCGAGGAGGCGCACAAGTCAAGATGCCACTGTCGACTTCCTTAGCCTTTGCCGAACCCCGCCGAAACCTCTCGTGCCCTCCCTCCTGTCCACGCGCCAAAGCTCGAGTGGAGGCCACCACTATGCGGAACCGCCTCTCACTCTATTTAAACCCTCAGGCCCCTCCTTTGAGACATACCGGTGCCCAAGGTGAGCCATCCACCCCAATTGCTTTGACGACCACTATATCGCCGGCGATCACCGGAATACCCCGAAGTAAGCTAATTTCCAATTCCTATTATTGAGTCGATTACTTTTCAATTGCATTCAGCCGTAGCACCCTTATGCTTCCCAGAGCACCACCGAACTATTGCCATAGCTCCTCGAGCCCCCTTCCTCCAGATCACCAAAGTTCGCTGCCCAACTAAAGACCATCACTGTGGACAGCTCGGGTCAGGCACCACTTACCCAAGCTTCCCCTACCCCCAAGGATGCTCAAACACTAATGCTCTTGTCCCTTCGCCCGTTAGGTTAAATTACTAAAGTTAACCGTTAGGTTTATATTTTAATCAAATTAACTCTTTTAAATATTCGTGAGCAGACATGATATTCCTTCTATCCGCAACGAACTCCTGGGCTGTTGCGGGATGTACAGAAACGGAACTCCTGTTCCCAGAAACGGATGCATTACAGAACGAGAGGTTAATGACAAACTTTCTGCTTACCTGAAGAGCTCAGGTAGGTCTGCACAAATCGCTTCTGTTCATCGATATCTGTCGCAGTAGGAGCCGAACAGATAAACAAGGGTGAATAGAGAGTATAGGCTGACCAAGATAACTACTAAAAGACAAAAAAAAAACACTGTGCAAATCAGTAGCTTTAACAACTATGCATTACCTGGATATTTAGTGTAGTCCAGTATGTGAGGCTTTTCTGAATGGTAGTCCGCAGCCATCTCGCAGAAATGATTTGCGATATCATAGGCAACTGGGTTAAAACTTGCATACTCGTAGTCCTGTAGAGGCGTGAGGAGAGACATTGAGGCACTATAAAATATCCAGCTTTTCTAGGCTACAAATGGGACAGTTAACATCAATACAAATCAAGGCTTCAAGTTCAGAAATAAACATGACAGGCCATAACATGGAGGTTAGTAAGTAAAGAAAGCATCAATTCTTAAAATAGAATGTTGTCTCAGAAACAAAATCTTCCTTCTTTTTGGCAGTAGCATGTCAACGTGGTGCTGGGAAACACAAAGATGCAGCAACGATAGTGAAAGAACATAACTAATGAATCAAACATACACCAGGAGCAAGAACTTACAATGATGGTCAGCAATTTGGTCTCTTCGTCAATCATGATATTGCCATACTGGAGATCATTGTGGCAAAACCCTATGCACTGATATTCCCCTGAAAATTCATTCTCCAATGCAGTGATATCCTCCTCCATGCCATCCAAGCAGAACTCTTTGGCTTCGTCAGAGGGGCACAGACTCCTGGCAGTTTTGAGCCAGTTCCTAGGGAAGATGAAGGTAGGCGCAATTAGTACTTCACTATGATAATATGTTTCGTTTTATAAACTGTGCTACACTAGGATAACTGTGTAAGGAAAGATTCAGTAGTACCTCAATCTATCCCACATGAGCACAGATTTTGGACCTGGCATGTCAAGGTTGTGGAATTCCCTTGACTTGGAGGCTATAATAGCTGAAATCTCTGGATCACGCAGGTCAGCAGCTGAAAGTGTCTGAAAGGAATATTTACATCAGTTTTTTTTTCGTATATTTCTTCATTCTGTTAACATATCTCCTGTAAAAGCAAATATGGTGTCCTAATGATGTACCCTGTATGTTTCTGTTTCATCCTTTTTTAAATCCAGAAAAAGAGAATATGATGCTTTCTTTGAAAAATGATAGAAACAAATGGAGAATAAAGATTGATATTCCCACCCTACAAATTATCCTTCTAAATTGAGAAAATTGGATGATGCTGGAGCTACTTTATTTTGAAGCTAATTTCCCTCCATGTTCAGTCAACTTTAGCAACTCAGTCATATGTCCTACTCAGTCCACGTCAATCGATTTGTTCTCACTTTTTTTTTCTGAAAAGACATTTCACTTGGACATTTTGACTTAGTCTTCTTGAGTAATTTCAGCCTGTCCTTTGCGAGGTAAATACACCAAAATGACTCCATATTATTTGTACCCTCTACAAGACACGCTACATGAAAAAAAAAGGAGAGAAAATCGAAGCGTTGGGTACAAGGAATTATAAAACAAATTCATAGATAATACTGAAATATTACAACTACTAATAACTCCAAGAAGCAGAAATGTCAAATAATGGCAACAGCCTGTTAACCTGACAAGTTGGAACCAAGTATTTATTTATATGCTTTCTGCCACAAGTATCGAAGAAGCTATCAAGAAAGCAATTAAAAATGTAGCATGCATGCATAGTTTAAACAGGAGAACAAAAACAATGGCTACTTCTATTAAATTGGAGAGTTCATTGAGGACCGACTTGAACGAAAATTTCTGGTTAAGATTCTAAAGGCAAACTATTGAAATTTATGATACTACAGTACACATCTACATCATCAAGGGAGGAAGATTTCAAAGAAAGACAACTGCAATTCATTAGCAATACGTTGTTATCTTACCACGTGTAGCCTGAAAACCATTATCTGTACTGTCTAGTCTAACAAAGAATGTATAAAGAGTCTGTTCTTTTTGCTGCGGCCGATGATTTTTGCCCTAGAGTGAGTTTATGTGAACGACCCAAGTATCGATAATCGTTTTGAAAAGTCTGTCCCAATAAACCGTTTTAAAAAGATGATGAAGAAGTCATTCTGTTTGATTGTTTAAAGAAAATCATAAAGCATAAGGTAAAAAGAATGAAGACCAATATCTTTCCAATAGGTTAAGACAACCCTTTCAAATTCTTCCTACAAAGGAAACTGTGGTGATATATTACCAGGACCAATAAAAACTAGGCTCTAAATTAACGGAGCAAATTTATGCATCCCAATTCCAAGTTGGCCATCCAAATTATAACTAAAGAAAGCTTCCTTCCAAAAAGGAATTCAAGAAAGGTTAGCCTGGAAAAGAATGGAGGGGGATAAAAAAGAACGATCCTAGAAGCGGGCAAACGGATTGAACGAGACAAGAAAGAAAAAAAAGGCGAATAATCCGCACCCTTGCGTCGATGAACTCCTCGACGCGGCCGTTGGGGAAGCGGCCGAGGAGGCGCGGGCCGTGGCCGTGCCGCGACATGCACTCGAATGTGCGCACCTCGTAGTCCCTGTCGAAGAACAGCTCCACGCCCTCCCCGTACACCCTCACCAGCACCTTCCTCGCCTCCCTCTCCCCCACCGCCTCGCCGCCTCCTGTCCCGGTGAGCCACCGCACCTGGTACACCTCGTTGGTCATGGCCCCCTTGAGCGGCACCACCTCCAGCGCCCGGCAGTCCTCCACGTCCGTCCACGCCGCCGCCAGCTCGTGCAGCAGCCGCCGCGCCTCCTTCGGGATGCTCGCCTCCGGCTTATGGCTCTCGATCGCCACCATCCTCCAGAAGAATCCCTTGGGATTGGACGGAATCTTTCTTTTCCAGAAATGGGAGGAATCTGGGTGCTGGAGCGCGAGCCGTGCCGTGCGTGCGTGCGTCGCTTTGGTTTCTTGATTTCTTCGGGGAACTTGGAAGGGACGGGGTATAAATAGAGGTTGCACAAGATAGTTTATTTGCTTGGGGCTCTTTTGCACATTCACCCTCCAAAGTTGGGGATATTGGGTACGAGATTCCAATGTGGTCAACAAGTCAACCGTGGGTATTGAAAAAAAAATCTTCACCGCATCCTCTGCCTTTGGGGGGAAGGCAGAGAGCTGCCATTTGGTCCCCCTCAACCACAAGATCAAGCTATGGATGGCTAGGATTGAAAAGGAAGATAAAATCTAATTTTCTCGCGAGAAATTGAGATACACCAAAATATCGTATATGTTGATCCAGTGCCTCCAATCGGAATCCAACGGGCCACACTGCCGTGCCGTTCGTGCCTTTTGAACGGCACGGCAGAGGATGCGCGTCGTGGCTAGTGTTGGTCAACCTGTCAAGAGGAGTTAAAGGGTTGGATTGAATACTGACCTCTTCCCATGAGCTAACATAAGAAAACCATCAAATTAAGGTAAAAATGGATTGCATTAGCTATATTTTGGCTTACCAAGATCGATGAACAATGGTTGTTGCTCACAACAATCGAACATCTCACAACTTAGTTTGTATTTGTATGTTAGCAGTCTCAAAAATTAAAAAGAAAGAAATCAGCTAAAAGCATGTCGCATTGGTCCCTTCCAAAAGTCCCACAAAACCACCACTCTTGACATCGAGACACTTTCTTGCTGGCTTGCTCCAACTCATTGAACAATACTCCAAGATTGCAAAGTAGAGCAAGAATCTTATATCGTACTATTGAGAATAGTTCTTGAAAGAAAAATAGAATGAGAACAACAGAGAGGTCCCACATTAGATCCCGTCAATGCACACCCATGTGGAACTTAAGATTCTCAATTGATAGTAAGATGTCCGTTTCTAGAACCTATGAAAAATTGACAAGTTTTGTGATTCAAAATTTGAATTTAGGTGGTTTAAACGTTTTATCCGATATTCGGCACTATAGTAAATATACAAAGAATCATACTATAGAAGAGATTTGCGTTGATCGGTTGGAAAATGAAGAATGGTGAGAAGTTAAGAAAATAGAACGGTTGAAGGAGAATGAACGTACAACCACCAACTTATTCTTTTATAATAGTAATGATAGTACGATGTCCATGCATTACAATAATATTTTAGAAGAGAATGATACATATCATTAAACACGATTTCAAATAATATAATATTATCATCTAACCATAATTTAAAAGATCATTGCTACGAGATAGTTTTTCAGGGATTTTAGCATGCCTTCCAAGCTAGCCAGTACGTTGAAAAGGGGAATCACTAATTAGCATGACCAATGGCAAGCTAGGAAAACTCTTAGTTGTTTCTTGGATAGATAGAGGTTAGCATTATTGTTTATACACTAAACTAAGAACATGAATTGGTTGGTTCACACCATAAGAAGTATTAAAAGCAACTATATTAAGATAGGAAATAATGTAAAGAAAACAAATTATTAGACAATGCCTTGTTATAACTTAAAACTCATTGATACATCTTCTCCGGTTAGTTGAAGGGTATTTTCAAGTTCAAACTGAAGAGAAAGCAAGTCAGATTTGAGTGTGGATATCCGCTTAACTAAATCATGTGTTGATATGTATGTTGGCACCGTAGCTTAAACATCTACACAAAAGATAGGCATCATTAAAAATAGGTGAGTTAAAATCTCAAACTGCTAGCTGATTACGAAGTTGTCTGCTTACTTGAGTGAATACATAGGAGATCTCACACTGTATGGTGGAAATTGTTACGATCATCAATTGCTCCTTGTTCACGCACCTCGGATGCAGCTTGGTTTAATGAATAATGGCCCTAAAGATTAAATCAACACAAATAAAATTTACAATCTTTATAAAGACAATAAGAGTGACATGTGAAACAGGTTGCAAACTCTACAAAAATGAGTTTGTGGCGTTATGCATGCAGGATGAAGATTCCATCGACGACTTTTGCCAGAAAGCTGAGCGGGATGTCGAGCAAGTACAGCGCACTTGGCTCAACCCTAGAGGACCCTGTGCTCGTAAAGAAACTCCTCGACTCGGCACTCGACAAATTTCTCCCGATGTACATCGACGGCGGCGGGCGACAGGGCGGCGCCGGTAGCTTCAGGAGAAGCGATGGACATCGACGGCAGCGGGCGGAGTCAGGCGGCTTTGGGTCGGAGTCAGCAACCAGCAACGGGAGCGGGCGTGTGGTGACAAGAGCGAAGCCAGCTTCGGGCGCGCGGCGGCAGGAGCGACACCAGTTCGGGCACGCGGCGGCGGGATCAATTATAGGAGACAATTAAGAGAGAACACTAGGACATAGTCTTAATTAATTTAGATCTATGTATATGGCACAATGGTTTCTCTATTTATATTTTAAACCACTTAGAGATAATTATGGTATTTATCTGTATTGTAGCATTCTAGGTTTCGTAACATGAACAAATCACAGATACAGGTGTGGAGGGAGAATGTCCAAGTGATTGGAGGAACAATTGGGGTCCGGTCATCTCACCTCAAATTCGCCACGAATGTCCTTTCTCTATAAAAAAAACTCAAATTCACCGCATTGAGCATTTGAGATTTTGAGGCCTCACTTGTATCCGGTAGACCGGTACCCTTTATCTCGCGTTAGTGTCAGACACCACCATGGGCTAAAGGCTCGGAACCAACCAAGCCGCACCAAATACGGGCCTCCTCTTTGATACGGGCCTGGCTGAAAGGGTGCCGTCCATATGGCCCGTCAGGCCGATGACCTCCCGTGCCGCACGCGCGTTTCAGTCCTAGCCGCGCCGCGGAACACCTCGCCGTGCCGTGCCGCGCGGCGCGGGCACCTCCTCCCCGCGCGCCGTGCGCCTCCCCTTTTCGTTGCCGCGGGTTCCCCCTGAGCGCGCGGTGGTGGTGGATTGAATCGGTCGCGCACACTCCTGGACCTGCCTACACCGCTAGATGGCAGCCCTGTTTCGCTCGGTTCCACCCACCCGTAGGCCATAGATCGGTGGAATTCTTAGCATGTTTTTTTTCTAATTTAACATTCAAAGAAGTTGTTTTTATAAATTTAGTCTCTTTCCTAAGTTCAGTAGCAGCAGCAAACGACATACTCTACCTCACATTGGCAGGAGGGCACCACCACAGCAGTACCTACCGAGCTAGAGGAGCTTGGTAGACGTCCGCCGAGCAACCTAGCCTCGGTAGCATGCTAATTAATCATGCTTTACACTAATTAATCATGCTTACGCTAATGGAGTGATTATCTGTCTTCTATCGTGGCCGGCTAACTCGGCACGTCCTCCTGCCGAGTTCTCTTAGCTTCATAGATATCTGCTGTGATGCGGGGGCTCTAAAGTGACACATGTCATCTATCTTGCTCCTGCGATTGTGGAGGAGACCAAAATTAAAAATTTGTGTGTACTGAGAGGTTAAATTTGAAGAAACAAATAGCTATAATGCCAGATATTTGAAGGACCCTACGCTGGTGGGCTGGATGGAGGTTCAGCCCAGTATACATCCAGGAAATACGTCTAGACAGCCCATGTAATGCTGCAGCCCGAAGCTTGAATCGCTCGTGGCGACCACAGTTGGGCCGGTCGCTAGTCGCTCCTCCTGCTATGTCCGGCCCATTCGGACAGAATGCGTGATAGTGTTTTTACTGTTACACGTTCTGCGTCCCAACTTACTATTACCGTACGTACTAACCACCGACGCTGTCGAGTGTCGACCGCCGGTGATAAAACTTTACGGACGAGATGGCGGCGCACGGAGAGTTGGTATATACGCGCATTAATTAAGCTCGCAACGCGACACGTACGTACGTAAGTACCCACCGCGCGATTCCGACGCACGCGTATATATACACATGCCGTGCACGTGCCATCCCGTCCCGGCAAGCTGGCAGTATACGTACGCGGCGGCAAGTCGATTGTCCACAGTGGAATCGACATCAACAAGCAATGGGTAACATATTTTTATATTTTTAATTTTTAATTTTTTAAAATTTAATTATGGAACGTCTAGGGTTTGTTGCACGAATCCTAAAGCTATCACAGGGTCCAAATTTTGTTTTTTTTTTATTTGAGTAATGTATAGACAGTCCTTATTTGTCATCTGAAGTAATCCATCGTGTACGTTGCGTTTTGCTTTACTAGATAAATTACACGAATAACGTGCGTGCAAGTCGGGGCATTTTGGGCAAAGTTTTGCGCAATGCTTCATCTTATCCGCATTCCTTTCGGCCTCAAGGCCTTGTTTTATATATCTTATCTCGCCAGCTTTCCTCAATTTGTGGCGACAGATGAAAAGTCAAAAGTATATAAACCCTAATCTAATTATGGCATCATGATGTTGAAAAGTGTTTCAAGTGCACTAAGAAAAAGAGTCTTTATGCTTAATTGTAGATTGGTGTTTTGTCTTCTTTGCCCCCATTACTCGGCCATTCCTAGCCCATGTTCCTTTGTCTCATGTAAGCATCTACATCATGCGCACACACAAAAGGACCGGGCTTGTTAATTGTCAATCATGCATATGTTACCATATATATATGATGCCCAGATTCAAACCAGAATTTTATTTTTAGTTGTAGCTGTGACTTAGCTGGAGCTCAGGTTGGGAGGTGAACAGAGTGATAAAATAAAAGGCAATGTGATGTGTTTGCCCTCCTCCACAAACCAACGACGAATGCGGATTACACGCTAAATAATTGTATTATTTTATATGCCCTCTTGCCACTTCAAGATACAAGTTTGCCATAAAAGGTTCTTTAACAAAAGTGTCATTCGATAAGCCTACATGAGGTTCCAAAATACTGCTACCAGTCGGGCCTATTTTTTTGCTTTGGCTTTTGATTGTGGCTTATAACTTTTGTTCTGTTCGTGAGATAGAATATGAGTAATAGAAAATTACACGTGATTTTGGTATATATAAATAAAGTTGCTACAATATGTATCACAATCAACTTGTAGACACTATCTTGAAAAGACACTTTATTTAAAAATTAGTTACTGTAGAAAAGTTAAGAGCATAATTTTTAGAAGTTGTAAAGAAAATGCCTTAACAAAGGAGACATGTATGATGCCTATATTAATCAAGCCCGCGAATCATGTGCGTGTGTGGTGGTGGTGGTGTTAACTTTAGTTAATTGGCGCTTGGTAGAACGGAAGAAAAATGTTGTAAACAATTAATTAAATGTTCAAATTTCTCCTTTAAATAATGCCAAATCATCAACAAGTCTTCCTCTGTTTAGAAATTTACCATTCAGTTTTAGAGGACATGCATGAAGTCATGCAGTAAAGCTTTTGTAAATTTGACAAATAATGGCCATGTTCTTTTTTTACCTTTTATGATTTTTGGCTTCGACTTCTCTGAAAGACGAAACAAACTAAGTGGTTTTTGAAGCAACTTCTCCAAATAATTTTTTAAGCTTAAAACTATGTGCACCATCTACGTTGATGTCTTTACTATCTATCGCCATATCGAAAAACGCAAGTAAAAGACAACAGCCGTAGCCCTAAAAAAAACAGGGCCAACATAAGTATCTATAATTAGATTTACCATACAGCTATAATAGATTCGCCATGAGTGGGCACTTTCGTAACACCATATTCTTGTATTATTTTTTTTTGCAACACGTAGCATCTTGGTAGGAGTTGGTGGGTCGAAGTTACATGTTAGAGATTATCCCAAATTCCAAAACGACATACACTTGTGATCGGATACTGTACAAGTTGACTATCAGAATACAATCCTTTTTATTAGTGGGAAAAATGAGACAAAAATGGAGGACACGCGAAGGTCGTACCGGTACTCCACAAAATGGAGGACATTTCTATCTGGCAGCTAATCCAGATTCAATGCAACCTCCATTACTATGATACTAGTCCATAACCACACACGTGCGATCCGTTCGTGCAATGCATGTGCGGGTCTTGGTTAATAATCCTTGGGACACCTTTTGCGACGGACGTGTGCGCAAATACGCTAATCAACCACCACTTTGATGATAGGGCGGCGGCGGCAGCGATGGCGACGCTGCAGGGTGGGCCGCGGGGCAGGGGCTGCAGTCGCGGGGCCCACATGCAGCCTGCGCCGAGAGCTACGTGCCGTCGATCATGGACGGTACGCAGGGTTTTCAATCGGATGAATTGATGATTTGTGATGTCTGATATAGGGATTTGATCTTGTATGTTAGTAAAATATTATAAAGTATTTTATCAAGTGATAAAAAAAATAAAATAAATCATCAAATCTTCTGCCCACGTCCAGGGCATATTCGATTGGCTAATGGGCAAAACACACACACAGTGGTGCGAACAAACAGGCTACGATTTGTAACACCTAAGATCCTTACTTCAAAAGAGGATTTTGATCCTTACTTCAAAAGAGGATTTAAACAGTTAAGATCGATCACTGGATAGCCTTTTCAATAGTTTTCCTTTAGTTAAGATCTATCCTTAGAAAGCTTCCAACTAATTGATAAACCTAGATTTTTTTGGTTACAGAAACTAATTGCATGACGAGAAACTGGGGTAATCTGCAGGACAGAAGCTTCAATGTAGATGTTGGCTTGCTGAAAGCAGTAAGCATCACTTGATCTATCCTGCAATGTTCTTGGCAAGTGTACTTCAACTTCATAGTTTCTTCCATTTAGTCCCTAAATCACACATTTGTGAAGGCTCTGACAAACAACTTCATATTTCAATTTACATAACAAGTGGCACAAGAACAGTAAGAGCAATTAACATCTCTCTCAAAATTGACACACAGAATCACCAACATAGCAGGAACAAAGATATCCTAACAATCATGAGTGAAAAGTAGATACTTCTCCAATACTACCTTCTAATTTAAACTACTCAAAAGAATCAAATCACTGGAAAGTAAATATCCTGAAAGAAACGGCAAAGATCAGCACTCAATCCAGAATTGAATCTAACCTGACTTCAGCACTCAATTCAGCACGACCCTGAAAAAATTACAGGATGCATAGTTGGTTTTGGTGAGTAGAACCTTAGCCACCTAGTTGCTGCTGCATTCTGCAATTTGCTTGCTGGATTTCACAAAGTTCACTCCTCGGTCAGTCACTCAACTGCAGCCAGCCAGTCACTGCCATCACGACCCTGACCTTGAATGCCCTACATGTTCTCTCCACCTAGCAGATAAGGGTACAGGCGCTAGGCCATGTACAGTCATCACAGGGCTCCATCACATGATGGCCTTCCTTTTGAACATCATATACATACCTCACACGCATGACCAACATTGCCAAACTCAAAGATCACCATCAGTTAGAAGCAAAATGATTCACAAATCACAAACACTGATACGAGCTTTACAAGCTTGAATGAAATTGTACTCTAGAGATTCTTAATCGCCTTTTAAATCCCTGAACTTGCCTTTTATATCTGTAGAGAGGACAGAGGTCAGAGGGTCCATTCTGAAGCACAGTTAGTCAATGTCACCAGCCACCAGGCACAGGTAGCTTTTCCAGGCTTTGTGTTATTTTGTGTTGTTTCATGAAGGGACTAGTGAGAGTTCATGGAGCTTTTGAAGTAGTCGAAGGCCAAAATTCTTTGCCCTTAGGAAAATAACTTTTGTCGCCTGTGCAGAAGTTATGCATGTGAAGATCCTAGTAACAGTCTTACAGATGCTTTCAAGGGTAAACACATGAACTTTTACCAGATCTGATGAATGCTGAGTGCTGACCTCTAAAATTTTCACTCTGAGAAAAAAGAGAAACAAACCATTGCAAAGAAACGCATGCAAACTCAGAATTTGAATAAGAAAGGCCAAACCAATTATGTCTGAACAATCCACTTGTGGTCAGGGAATCTTGCTTGCATGCCACTTACTTTTCAGACAGGGATCATTAGTTTAACACCCAACACCCAAGCAATTTGAAAGAAGAGGGGGATTATAACAAGATCAGGAGCCATGTTACCTAGGTGATTAAGATACGTGGAGTGAAAACAAAAAAAAAATGCATAACCGAACCTTTGACCAACCAAAGGCTAGGCTCAACCCCTTAATAATTTGTATGCCAAGTCTGTCTGTGTGTCAGTGTGTGGACTGTGACTGAGACACCACCCATGCCCAAAGCAATGCACTATCCCACATGGAAACAGGCACTGTGTCAGCCTCTTGACTGGCCTTCTGCTGTTTAATTTTAGGGGTGCCCCTCCTTCAGAGTACACAACATGAACCACCACCCTTTCCCCCTCTTGTTATTTCTTTCTCATGTGGAGACCAACTTTTCAGATCATTGGGTAGCTACATGTCTCTAAAGTTTTCTGTTGGATCTGCAATTAACATTATGCATGGTCCTTACATTTAACCAGTATCTCTAAGCAAATGAACAGTCAATGCGGCTTGGAGCAAATAGAAAAGCAACAAGAACTGGTTTTGCAGTAAAGAGAAATAAACATTTATCTATGTACATACACAGTTAAGAGAAGCTTAACAAAGATGAAAAAAAAGCAGATCTAATTGTGTAGGTACAGAAAATCTTGCTAACATCTATCTTCCAACTGATCAAGCTACAGGGGAGCTGGGAGCATTTTGTTTTCACGTACAATCAGAAGTGGGACGTGATTCTGGCGTGGTTCCAAAATGACACTGATCACAAAACTGAAGGACTCATCCACAGCATTCTCACCGCCGGCTTGCTTGGTGCCGCTGCCGCTTGGCACTAGTCCCTTGTTGTGGTACGCGTGTCCATGCTTGCCTTCAATCCATCTCCTCGGAGCCTTCCTTGAGGCTCATTTCCACAGCCTCAAAATCGGCCTGATCGATCGATGCTGCGGCTACTGACGAGGTCTTGGAGTCGACTGTCGACCCAGCCTGTATCTCCTTGAACGTTGCCATGACCTTCAGCATTGTCGGCCGCCTTGAAGGCCTGCCATCCAAGCATGCACAGGCAATTTTCAGGTGCTCCAGGAGCTCAAGCTCTAGGGTTGGGTCTTCCTTGAGTAGCTCAGGATCAAACACATCACTGATCTTAAGCTTGGTGTGCTGCTTGACCCACCCTACTAGATTGTTGTCCTCGCCGAAGTCCGATGAATCCGTTGGCTGCCTCCCCGTGAGAAGCTCAAGCAAAACTACACCATAGCTGTACACATCTCCCTTGGTCGTGCACCGGAAGCTCTGGTAGTACTCTGGCGGCACATAGCCCGGCGTGCCTGCGAGGGTGGACACACTCAGGTGAGTGTCCATCACACTCATCATCCTCGCCATTCCAAAGTCAGACACCCTAGCCTCCAAGTGCTCATCAATAAGCACATTGCTGGACTTCATGTCCCTGTGAATGATGTGTGGGGTGCAATTGTGGTGGAGGAATGCCAGGCCCCTTGCTGCGCCCACAGCAATCTTCCGTCGTGCTGCCCAATTCAATTTGATCCCAAGCTTCTTCCGGTTGTGCAGCACATCCTCCAAACTACCAAACTTCATGTAGTCATACACCAATAGCCGCTCCTCACTGACCCTGCAATAGCCCAGTAGCGGAACAAGGTTCCGATGCTTGATTCTGCCGATCGTCTCCATCTCTGCCATGAATTCCTTGTCACCCTGCCCGCTCACGTGTATCAGTTTCTTGATAGCAACAACCCTCCCATCCTTCAGCTGTGCCTTGTAAACATCCCCGAAGCCACCGGACCCAACCAGACTATCGTTGTGGAAGCCATTGGTGGCCTCAACAAGGTCAGCCAGAGTGAGTTTCTGCAGTGGCTTCTCAAATGTAGACAGGTTGATGTTAAGCGCGTCCGTTCCAGATAGCTTCCAATTGGAATTGACGGTCCCAGACAGCGACCAGCTATCAATATAGATGTCGCGGGAGCCACTCGTCTCCTTGTTCTTCTGCGGCTTCCTGCTCTTGAAGGCAATGATGACCACCCCGACTATGCAGAACAGCGAGAACAGCAGCCCCATCGCAACACTGCTCCCAAGGGATGCCTGTCGACGGTTGGAATGGCGGTCATCAGCGACGCCCCCAACAATGTGCTCGCACTGTGGGAGAGGGAAGCCGCACAAGCCACAGTTGTTCTCATACTGGCTCTTCGGGAAAGTGGCAAGGGACCCAAGCTCCGGTATTGATCCATTCAGCCTATTGTATGATAGATTAATCTCCGACAATGACAGCATTGAGAATGAACTGGGTATTGGGCCTTCCAGCTGGTTGTGTGACAGGTCAAGCACAGCGAGCTTCTTGGCACCTCCAAGCTCGGTTGGGATGTCGCCAGAAAGCACATTGTGCCCAAGATTCATGATCATGAGATAGAACATGTTCCCAAGATCCTTGGGGATCTCGGAATCGAGCTGATTGAAGGACAGGTCCAGGAATATCATGGAGCCATTGTTGTTGAAATTGTACTGCGTGCTCCCCATGTATGTCCGCGTGAAGTTGCACAGCTTCTTGCTTGGCATCCTATTTAGGTCGTCAGAACGGATGCTGCTGAACTCAAGCAGGCTCCCTGTGCCACGGCACTCACTGCTCAGCTCGTCATTGCGCAAGTATGCATATGGCCGTCCAGTGATGAAGCCCACAGCCATCTTCCCAGACTGCTTTGCCAGTTCCGGTGGTATTGATCCATTAAGATTGTTGTTGTTCAGGTCCAGCCAAACTAAGCTCTTGCAGTCCCCTAGCTCTGGTGGTATCGGACCTGAGAAGGAGTTGTTGCTCAGCTTCAAGATTGCAAGGTTGTCGAGCCGCCCGAGCCATGAAGGTATCGATCCGGACAGTCGATTGCTAGCAAGCGATATCCAGTTCAGATCCTTGCAGTTCACCAATTCCGATGGGATGCTGCCGGTGAGCCCATTGTAATCGAGAATAAGATTCTCAAGTTGGCGAGCACCGGCCAGTGACACCGGGATCTCACCCTCCAGTTCGTTCTGCCACAGGATGAGGTCCCGGAGCCCAGGAAGGCTGCCGAGGGATGTGGGGATGGACCCATTGATGTGGTTCAGGCTGAGATCGAGAGAATTGATGTTGGCGCAGTTCGATATGGCCCGCGGGATGCCGCCAGTGAGGTAGTTGTTCTGCAGATAGAGCACCTGGAGCCTGGAGCCAGTCTCCGGGCAGAGTGACGCCGGTATAGCGCCGGTGAGCGCGTTGGAGCTGAGGTCGAGTGTCTCGAGCTCGGCGAGGGCGCCCACGGACTCCGGCAGGGAGCCGTTGAAGTAATTGAAGGATAAGGAGAGCGCCGTGAGTCGCGGCAGCCCAGCGAGTGCGTCGCCTGGGAGCTCACCGGAGAAGTTGTTGCTCGACAGGTTGAGGTAGGAGAGCGACGCGAGGTCGGCGATGTCCGGAGGGAACGCGCCCTCGAAGTGGTTTCCGGAGAGGTTAAGCGACACCAGACCACGGCAACCGGAGAGGACCCCGGCCGGCACCTCACCGGAGATGTCGTTGCCGGACAGGTCAAGAGACTCCATTCTGGAGCAGTTGGCGAACGCCGGAAGTGACCCAGAGATCTTGTTCCCGGCGAGGTCCAGCCGGCGAACACCCCCGCCGCCGAAGCGCACCATCCAACTGAGGTCTCCGTTGCCGGAGATCTTGTTGTACGACATGTCAAGGACATCCAAACCGGCAAAGCCCCCACCTCCACCTCCCTTCCCACCGCTGCCGGCGACCGCGTCACGAGAAAGGTTCAGCACCCTCAGCCCGCCGCACGCACCGACGAGAGCGGCGACGTCGGCGACCGAACCGCGCAGCGCGCCGTTCCCGGACAGGTCCAGCGAGGCCAGCCTCTCCCCGCACCTCCGGCCCCCGGCGTCCGCGATCGAGCCGCTGACGTTGGCCCCTCGGAGGCTGACTTCCTCCAGGCCGCCCAACTGCAGAAGCGTGCCGGCGACGTCGCGGAAGTCCACATTGAGCGGGACCCCCGCGAGGGACAGCGTTGCGAGCCTTCCTCCCCTGCACCCCGCGCCGGGAAACCTGCACGCGCCGTCGCCGCGGCTCCATCCCCCGAGCGCCCCCCGGTTCAGCACCGCCGCCTTGAACTGCTCCAAGAGCTGCGCGTCGTCCGCCGCCGCCGCCGCCACCGACGCAAGCAGCAGCAGCACCGCCAGCCACAGAGCACTCATAGCACCGCGAGTCCGCGACCTCCGCCTCCGCCTCCACCGCCGGCGCCCACTACTCCTCCGCCGTCACCATAGAAGAAGACCAGCTCAAGCTTGACTGCTTGAGAGATTTGGGGAGCAGAGAGAGCTGGGTGGGGGGCGCAAGGGGATAGAGAGGAAATGGCGAAGTGTGCAGCATGGGGATGCGGGGTAACATGCCATGTGCCCGCATCGAATCGCAGTCCTCGCCTCTCGCGCCTAAGCCCGGGATTAGCGTTCGGTTTAGCACCCGCTAATCTGCTCCTAATCGCGACCAATCCGACGGCTGGGGGCCGACCGATCGGGTGCAACCACGGGGTTAGTCCCTAATTAATCAGGGGCAGGGAAATTAATTACGGGTTTGAGTTCGGAGGATTGGGTTAAGGGATTTCGGGGGACGGGTCGCGTTCCAAGCGTGCGCAATCTGACGGACGTGGCCGCGTGGGTGACCTTCGTTGGCCTAGGGCTTCAGCTCCAGCTGGCTCGTGGATCCGGCGGGGAGGACGCGTGCGGCATACGATGCGGTGATGCACCTTTTCCGTCTGACCGAAATGCCCCTATAGGAGGAGAATGCAGATTTAGGAGGATCTGAGGAGAATGGGGATAAATTAGTTACAATATCTTCTCACTAAGAGATTATGAAAGAATTTTACTATACTACCACATGAGAGTTGTTGCACTCTTCTTAGTAGACCTGGCCTCCTGAGAGGGTTGGAGGAGGGGAAAATAGCGTGCCATGCTGTGCTTGGCCAGCCCGAGCGAGCGTGCCATGCCAGGCTAGATTGTTGTGCTAAGGAGCTGGCCCAAGCGCTCCACGCCTAGTCAAGCCAGGCCGGCAAGACCTATTTATTTTTCGTGTCATGTCATACCTAAGCAAGACCAACAGTACCATACCTCAGGCCGGTACAATTGGTCCGACACATTTGGCCAGGTTTATCTAGGAAGGTGAAATATTCTTATTGTCTAAGTTCTTGTGAAAATCCAAATTTGCATACGGAGAGAATTAGGCCTCGTTCAAAAGTGGTATGGCTTTTGGCTCAAATAACATTGTAATGTTTGTTAAATTTTTTGAGGTATTTAATTAAAGGAATAATAATAATAATAATAATAATAATATATATCCATGGATAATACAAAGAAAAACAGAAAAAGAAAAGAAAAAAAGGAAAAGAGAAAGGGAAAGAGAAAAAAAAGAGGAGAAACTCCAACTCTAGGGTTTGGTTCTTGATTCGTCTACAAGCTTTGATGTCTCGAAAATCTAGGGCGTCACAGGGATCCACTAGTGGCTCTACCTACGGTACAGGTGACAAGTACCTTTCTCAATGTTCTTTTCAAACTAACCTTTTCTAAATCATGAAATTTGGATGGTGACAATAATATAGACGATCAATCTTGCATGCATCTTCTATAATATTTAACTTGCGGAGTATAAAAACACTCACTCTTACTATTAAATACTTTATCTAGAAATGACAAATAAAGATTAGAGGACTTCGTACTACTTCAACTGCGGGAGCAAATTACTCAAAAAGTCTAGTTTAATTTAAGGTTGCTAGGTTAGAGATAAAGGCGGTCTTAACCGTCTATGCTGCAATCTTTGATCTTATTAAGTGATAGTCAATAGACCTCTACTTTTATCTAAGGTAATGAAAATATGGGTGCTCTGACCAGTGGACCCTTTATCCTGCCTGGCCTCGAAACGACATCGGCAGGGGCATTTCGGGGAGTACGGAAAAGGTGGCACGCCGCAGCCTCCGCCGCACGCTCGGGCAGGATCGGATCTACCAGCCCACTTCGGAACTGAAGACAAAAACCCTTCGCGAAGCAACGCAGCCCGCGCGTCCGATTCCCTCCACCCACGCCAGGAGGGCACTGAGAAATCCCCAGACTGCCCACGGGCCCGACGCCGGCCGAGCCGCCCTGCGCGAGCCCAAAGCAGTCATTTCCACGCGCGGCGGATTAACATGGCCCCGGCGGCACGTGAGCTGAGCACTGCCTTGTCCCCGATCGGGGCAGCCCCGGCCGTCCGATCGGATCGGGGTTAACCTCGCCGTAAGATAAACACCGTGATTAGTATACTAATTTCTCCCGGCTTAAGCACCGTGATTGGTATACACACGCATTAAGGAGACGCACTCACGCGGCACGAGCAGCTTTCTTTTGTTTTCTGGGGCTTGCTTCATCTTCAAATCATCAATAAGAGAGCTTAGCTTAGCCTTTAGTTGGTCCAAGGTTCCCTTAAGCATTTTTTTTGTCCTCTCTCTGATTATATTAATCGCCTAGGTAACATGGCTCCTAATCTAGAAATCTTATTATAAACATCTTCTCTATTATAATTGCATGGTGCCGTGTCCAATGTTTAGGCGTTGTTAAACTAATTATCTGTATACAGAAAGTAAGTGGCATACTGGCGTGGATGCAGATTCCCTCAGATTTGAGGAGGATTGTTCAAACTCAAAGCGTATGGTTGCTCGCAAGTCCACGATTTGAGCCTGCACTGCGGCGTGTTCCTTGTTTTGGTTTGTCTATCACTTCACTGTGAGAGAATTTAGAGAGCAGCAGCAGCCATATATGGTCAAAATTCAAGAAGTTGCTGAAAGGTATCTCTGATTTAGATGTTTATATTTGTAACGGCTCTGTTTTTGGTAATAGGACCGTCGTAGTATTATAACAGACTAGAAATTTAGTTGCAGACAAAAAAAATACCATACCTACTCATGAACATTTAAAATAGATTAATTAGATTAAAATAAGACATAATAGTCAACTTTAGCAATTTTAACAGGCATCCAAGCCCAAAACTTGACCTACAATCAGAAAATCCGAAGAAAACTCTCATAGGAACGCTTGAATATGGCCGTAACCCTAACATGAAAACTTGTAACATCATTTCTTCTTCTGATCTCTGTGTTGGTGAAAAATAAAGTACAACCAATCGTACTCAACAAATCACATGAGGAAACATTATATAACTACTTGCCATGATTTTCAAGAGATGGGCATATAGTGGTTTTATTAAAGTATTTGTTGATGTAATTTTATTTGTAAATATTTTTAAACACAAAAGAATAATAACTTCTTAAGGAACTGGGGTTTCAAAACTTGATTACTAGACTTCTACCTTTTCAAATTATTTCTAAATCTACTTATGGTTCGTTGTTCGATTCACCCATTAAACACAGCTTAATTTACCGGAAATACGGCGTATTCAAATACTATTTATAAATTACTGTGTAGAGTTGCCCAACTTTACCCACAAGATTCCTTAACCCTCATAACTGAGTTAAAAAAAATAAAGTATTTCACTGCTTATCTCTTTATATAGCCTCTACCTAGTAGGTCTTTGATCCCAACAAACTCGAGTGGGCCGTGGCCCTGCCCAATTTGAAACGGCCATACTGTTGTTAAGTATGATTTTACCGTTTTCATACCACAAGCTCCCTCAGTCGCCCCCACCCTTTGTAAGCATTCAATCGATTTGAGTAGTTACCAGACCAGGTTTGACAAATCAACGCTTGTGGTTGAGTGACCACTGTGTTCTTTACTTGGCATAAGGTTGTAGTCCTTATATTTTCACTGAGTCAACTTCCATCCACAAACCCTTGTTTCAGTGCCCTTCCGCACTGCCACCTTTTCGGTCCAAACCTTCGCCCTATGATAAGATCATGAGACTCTTCCATCTAGTGGTTTTCCATGATGTCTCCTTACCCTAGAATCACTTTTGAAATTCTACCAGCAAAATGCCAAGTCTCTTAGTAGTATAAAACAATTGAGTTCCTGATCTATCATGATTATTTAAGTAGTATAATAATACAAAGTCTTGTCAAGGTGAATATGTTCATCAAATTAAACTGGACTTTTTTAGGTGATAGGACATAACTAGTACCATGTCATTCTAAACATTTATTGTACAAGAAATAATAGTGCGTAAATAAGATGATGAAAGTACTGATAATTAAATAATTAAAGGAATGCAGGTTTAATATGATCAAAAACATGTGACTTGCCTTTTTGTCCGTAGGACACTGACTTCTTTAATTGCTCTTGTAGCTCGTTTGATGACCGGCTCATTAGGTCCGAATACTAGCGTGAAAAACGAATGCAAATGAGTTCCTACTTTGCAGAATGCAAACTAGGAACAAAACACAAATAAATAACCAAATGACACAAGGAAAGTATGTTTGGGTGGTCAGGGTTTAGATCGTGCTTGGATTGGCTGAACGAAGTTGGGATTGGGCTAGATGGGTTTGAGACTTTTGAAAAAGCATGAATGTGTTATATGGATTTCTGCGAATGACTACAGGTATGGTTGGTATTGGGTTTGGAGTTGGCGTATCATTTGGGTGGTTTAGAGTTCTATCAGAGTCTAGGATGGCAAAATAGAGCTGGGAATGGTGTGGACGAGCTCAAGACGATCAAAATGGGTATATATATATATATATATATATATATATATATATACACACACACACACACACGTTTTTAGGGTTTCGATGAATAGTGACGGTGAAAATAGTGCTGGGCATGGATTTGAATTGACATCGGGGTAGGCTAAAGTTTTATAGGAGTGTACTTCAACTTAGCAGAGTTGAGGATGGACTTCATGGCTCAAATGGTCAAGGCGAGTATATAGGTTTTAATGAACAATAAAAGTTGGACCGTATCGAGTTTTGGGTTTCAAACAGTGTTTTAGTGGTTTTGGGATAAGGTGGTATGGTGGGGAAAAGGTGGCACGAATGAGTGAGGAAGGTGTTGGATAGAGCCAAGAATCAAACGAAAACAAAATTCAAAGAAATTCAGATTGTTTTCAAAAGTTGGGTTTGTTCATATAGCTTCACAAGTCAGTAATAACTAATAAGCATCTTCTCCACGGACTAGGCAGGTCATTGTCTAGGTCAGGAGCTCCAAAAGCTCCGTATAGTTTATCCATGAAAGATATATTATTTAAAAGATAATTACTATAAACAATTTAAAAACCATATGAGCCTAATTATTCTACGGTGTCCACATCAGCATTTGAGAGTTGTTTGAGAGTGGATCTAGCGATGGTGTTGGCGACGCATGCATGTATGTTTGTAGTACTACATCGCTATTTTATTTCCCTGCCTCTGTTCAGACTTCAGAAGGAGGGCGTCATGTGTGATGGGCCCCAGGATGGCTGTGCTTGGCCTAATGCCTCCACCCTTATCTGTTGGGACTTGGGACTTGGGAGAGGACATGTAGGGCATCCAGGAACAGGGTTACGATGGCACAGTGACTGGCTGTAGCTGAACGAGTGACCGGCTCAGTGATCTAGTGGCATCAGTATCTGAAATCTAGCAAAACCAAAAGCTGCGGCTTTTTTCCCTGTATTCGTAGCTGAACATATTTTTTATATTTTTAATTTTTAAATTTAATTATGAGTGACCGGCACAGTGATCTAGTGGCATCAGTATCTGAAATCTAGCAAAACCAAAACCGCAGCTTCAATCAAAGTGACGTTACATTAATGGTCCAGTTCATTTCAGCTTCAGATTTTAGCTCTTAACTTATTTTTTACTATTCCTAAATATTATTTTGTCTTTTTTTTTGCTTTTTTGCTGATTCTTTTTTCCGTATTTATTTGTATTGTTTGTGATGGTCTAACCCATTTTTTCCTTTTTATTGTTTTTAAATTTAGTTACGCCAAATAAGCCACCTTCAACTACGATATAATTTTAGCAATTATAGTATAATTTTAGCAACAAATCAATTTATTTTATCCTAACCGAGCGGCAACTGAGTCAAGTGGGCAGGGTGCTCGCGCCGGCTTTGTGGCATTTACCACCATGAATGTGCGCTGTCCATCACCTGCAAAAGTTCATCCCAATTTATCTCGCACTAGAGTAGTACTTGTAACGACTTGTTTTTTAAGGCCGTTGGTTTGTCCTATAATTGTTCATGACGACCAATTACGGATTGTCATAAATGAATATGTATTAATTATGCTCATGCTTTAAATTTAAAAACCAACTATTATAACAGCAGATTACGACATATGAGCTGAGTTTACAGCATAAAAGACATCTAAATTCAAAATTTATATTATAACACGAAAGAATTTCCAAAAGATCCACAGATGTGTCTGATCGTAGACGAGACATAAAACTTGAAAGGCTCTTCATTGTCTTTCCAAATTTCTTCTATTGATGTTTTAGTAAGTATAAGTACAATTATACCCAGCAAGTCACATAAGAATATCTAATTATCTATTTGCTAGTATTTCAATAGAGTAGTGTGTGAAGGTTTTACCACTATAATTATGGATGCAATTTTATCTGTAAACATTTCTAAACATGAAAAGTAAAATATTATCTTCTTAAGAGAAGGGGGTTTAACAAACTTATTTACCAACTTGAAAATCATATCAATACTACTTATGCCTTATTATTAGATTCACTCATTAAACATAGATTAATTTATCGAAGCACGACGTATCCGAATACTATATGTCTTACTCTGCAGAGTTGTCCAACTTTACCCATAAGATTTCTCATGTGGTGCTGGTGATGGTGGTTGTGCATGCCCGAGTAGTGGTGCATGGCGTCGGCGGGCTAGGGACATCGAGATGGGTTGGGAGGCCATGGATAGTCTCATGGTGCTAAGGAGACGTTATGGGCGTGATTAATTTGATCAGAGAAGAGATTCTTGGGAGAATTTGATTTCATGGAGGATCGACGAGAGTTTGGCGGTGGTGGCAGTTCTTAGCCGGAGAGGTAAGGGAAGGGCTTTGGAGTTGAAATACAGTGTGGATGGTGGTGATGGGGCTATTCGGCTTGGCTTTTATAGCCCGATGAAGGCAGTGGCAACAAGGGTAAGGTGACGACAAGACCAGAGCGTGGACGACGATGTGGATCGTTGAGGGGCTTTGGCGGTGTAGCGGCATTACTGGCAGCTACGTTGGCCGAGCTCATTGGCGTGAAAGCGGGAGCGGTGAGTTAACGCGTCGAGCGCTTCTCGAGCGATTGATGGCAGAGGTAGCAGCGGCGAGGTCGGCGGTGGCAGAGGACGGACCGTGGCCTGGTGTGGCATTTTGGTGCAGTACAACGGCTTGGCGGAGGTGACGCAGTTGTTATGCCTCCGTTGACTATTTGCAATGGCGAGTAGGCGCGTGCGAGCGAGGCAAGCGGCCGCGTGGTAGAAAGAACAAAAGAAAGGTGCCAAAGACAAGGTGAAAATGGGTTTTCCCAAAGAAGAAAGAGTAAAATTAAGAAGTGATTCTGATTTGGCAAATTTTCAAATTAAGGCGAAATTTCAAATTAAATTTAAAACTTTGAATTTTTTTGGGTTGTTTCAGTTCTCCAGTTATTCTATATGGTAAGTCTTAGAAATATATGGAACCAGGGGCAGAGTTGGGCCTCAAACCGCCGAGGCAATGGTCCAAGGTCCAGCTAAAAAATCCCTACTATTTACTGTAGCTATTAATAAGAAAAGTCTTGGTATCTTTTCTTTGCGTGGGCTGGGCCCGAGGCTAAGTCTCGAACTGGCTACGCTTCCAGAGCTATTCGTATAGTGGTGAGTTTTCCAGGAGATTGCTCGTGCCTTTAAGGATGGAAAATGATACGACACGTCGCCTTGCAAGGGGCACTTCACTTGCCCACCAAGGGCAGGGGAATACTAGAACAGCATGGCGAGGCTCAGAGGACAGGGGAATACTAGAACGGATACGGTGCCTTCAACTTCCACTCAAACTTCTAGAAGTACAAGTGGAGAGTTTTCGCAAGGGGCATTTGCCATTCTACCTTTAAGCCGCTGCAATCATGCCATCTGTGCGAGGAGCACTTCATGTGTTACTAGTCTTTTGTCTTCTACTCTTTCTTCGTATCGTCTTTCCGATAGATTTGGACATATGATTGCAGATCTCAAAACACTAGTAAAAGCGGTATGCAAAACACTTAAAAAGAGTGCTACGAAATTATTGTGTACAAGGTGTTTAGTGTTCTAGAATTCCATGGTAGTAATAGAGGTGGGAGTTGGGCCGGGCTTTTTCGGGTCAGCCCGAAGCACGGCCGCGGCTAGCTGCCCAAACACGCCCGCCCGACACGTGGCGGGCCGTCGTGCCGCCACGACGACACCGCGGGCACGGCGAGCATGCCGGCCAGCCGGGCCGCTTCACTCGGCCTCACCACCTCCTCGTGCTCCCGGCCCTCCCGTCGCCATCGCCGGCGCCCCGCCATTGCCGCCATCCGCCGCTCTCGGAGTAGTCGCCATCGCCGCCGTCGCTCGGGAGGAGGGAGGCGGCCGGCCGGGGAGGTCGGGGAAGAAGGGGCCGGGATGTCGGGAGGTAGGGAGGACGCGGCGGGCGAGGAAAGGGAGACGGCAGCGGCGGGGAAGGACGCGCGGCAAGGGGGAGGTGGGGAAGGAGGCGGGCGGGGAGGAGGAGGCGGCGAGGCGAGGGAGGGAGGGGCAGGGGGGCGGGAAGGACGCGGTGGTGGGGAGGTGGGGAAGGAGGCGGAGGTGAGGAGGCGGGCGAGGCGGGGGGGAGGAGGTGGCGGTGGCGGGCGGAGGCGGCGAGGGAGGAGGGATCGGGGCCGGGGCCTGGAAGGTGGGGAAGGAGGCGGAGGTGGGGAGGAGGTGGGGAGGCGGCGGGCAAGGTGGGGAAGGAGGCGGAGGTGGGGAGGGCGGTGGCGGGCGAGGTGGGGAGGCGGCGGCATGAGGAGGAGAAAATCGAGGCGCGGCGCCGCGAGGGAGGAGAAACCAAGGCGCAAAGCGCCGTGTGGATAAGAAATGAGGCGTCGATCGGATAAGGATTGAAAGAAAAGAGGAAAAGAAAAGGAAAGGAAAAGAGGAAAAAGAAAAAAGAAAATAAAATAAAATAGATGAAATAAATTAGTCGATTATAAATTATAAAAAATCACTAATAAGTATTCGTAATTATCGAATAAATTAGTAATTATATTCTAAATTAATATCCTTCCCAAAAAATTGCTACTACAAAGTCAAACTGCAGGTTTTAACTGTGCATATGGGTTACAGGTAATTTAGAAAGAGCTTCAAGACCAACGCGCTCACCTTCGAGGCAACTAACTATTCGTGAAAGAAAGGAGCTAATCACGGAATACATGCATGACATCGTAGACAAAAGGTGCGGATGGTCACCAAGCCGTTCTAACACCGCCTTCTTTTCCTTACGACGGATCCGAAAGATGATGACCATCGCCACCGCCATAGTTACTTGACCGGGCTTGGGCACGCGCACGAACGGCACGCACGGGCTTTGGGCCGTGCTTGGGCCTGTCCAAAGCGACGCGGGCGGCACGGCACGGCAAGATGATCGAGCCGAGCCGCGCACGGCGAAGCGGCACGAAGCATGATGGGCTTGGGCCATACCGGCACGGCACGACCTAACTCCCAGCTCTAGTAGTAATATCCTTCCCAAAATCCAAAATAATTTAATGCAGCGGAACTGTCAGAGAGAAAAATTGACTTGCTGATTATGAGTAGTACCTTGCGCATCTTCTTACTCGTACTGTAACCCTTTGCATACGAAATTGGTTGGAAACTTAACGCATGAGTCACAATATAGTATTCGACAGAGAGGGCTGTGAGGACCATGGGCTATCCAGTCCGATGCCAGTTTCGTCTTTAACTGTAGCTGTTGTTAGCTTTTTCAGCATAATTAAATTTAAAAAAATACTATATCATCATAGACAATGTAAAGAAATAAGGGAAAAAAGAAAAGACAAAAAAACCCTAGTTTCTTTCCGATTACGGCTAATATCTTATCGCTGCGACAGATGGCTTTTGATCCTAACGTGACCGTTTGTGCAAATGAATCGAATGCTGATAAACAAATAAGTTGCTTTGAAAAAGCTATTCGATAAACTGTTTCGAAAAGACAACGCAGAAGTTATTCCATTTGTTTATTCGAAGAAAACCATAAGTTATAAGTCATACGGTCTGTTCTTTTATACTGTGGTTTATTGTTTTTAACTATAACTTATTAGTCTATAAACAGTGATTAATGAGACAAACCAATAACCAAAAACCGATAAAAACCAAAAGATTACGTGCGTAAACCGAAAAAAGGGGGCTAATTACTAATCCAGCCGATCCGTGATGCGCTCGATCGGCACGCTCTGTTTCCTCGTCTTGCTCGCCTGCGACCGACGGCCGTCGCTTTCCGCGCGCTCGATCCATCGATCGGCACGCGGGCCCCGATGGGCTCCGCCGCGCCGTGGCCACCCCGCCCGGTCGCCGTCGGAGCCATTGATTACCCCTGCTTTTATCACGGGCTCGCTGCCTGCCTGCCTGCCTGTAGCCGGTGGTTGCCCAGCGCGCGTCCCAGTCCCTCTCACCAACTGCATGTGGTGCTACGAGTTCCCGACCACAGCCTGCAACGTACTAGTAGCAAAAGTTAATTACGCGCGCGTATGAACAGACCTGTACTGCCGCCATAAGCAAACAACCAATCATTGGTATAAGCTGTGAAGCTAAGCTGCCGCTATTGGCCTGCACAGTACTATGGCCATGTTCTTTTTGATTTTTAAAAGCTGTATTTTAGTTTTTTTACAGTAACTAGTTTTTAAACGGAGTATCTTTTTAAGATAGGGTCTATTAGTTAATTGTAGTACATCTTATATCGACTTTATTTTATCGACCAAAACCATACGTGATTTCATTATTCTATAATTTCCCATACGAACAACCTAAAAACCATAAACCGTAGCCAAAAATCATAAGCCGTAGCAAAAAAAACAAACCCTATGATTGAGGCACACAGTTTACGGATGCATGAAACTCGAAACGGAGATCGTACGTGACGATGTGCGATTAAACTAGGACGCACTATAAGCAAATAAAAGAACTAATGATGAACACATGGAAAAGCCTACGGAGCCGATCAGATCCTAAATCTTTTTCCTTGCTCCGATCAAGGCTCCTCAACTTGATCGATGTACTCCATATTATTGGAGGGAGCAACTTTCGAACATATACTACAAGAACTCTGAATCATTTTTTTTAACTAGATGAGCGATCAACTGAATAAATCCCAACCAAACCACCATCCACATGCTTTGGCGAATTTATTATTTTGCTCAACATACAACTCTCCTTTATTAAAGGTCCAATTGCACCGTGACAGATTTGCAGGACTTCGAAACATCCTACTTTCCTTTGACAAAATTGGATCTTGAAGTGACAGGAGGCATGCACCCTTAGAAGTTACAACTGGTGTTATCCACATTTATTATTGCCCCAAGGAGTCGAGGAAAACAAATCACCACACTTTGTTTTAGATAGGTTCATCACACTTTATAGATCTCGTTTTGAGAAAATACTCCGTTTGAAAGTTAGATTTGTATGTTAACTTTATAGATCTAGTTATCTTTGGTTGGGAAGATGATCAATCCGGTGTCAAATGATGTGTTTTTCACATTTTCATTTCCAGGCGCATGAATTTCGAGTTACATCAGGCAGCAGTTTGTTGCGCGATATTATGCAATTCATACTGATAAATGGATTACATTGTGTCCTAAATATGAATGTGAACAAGCAGAAGTTAAGGATAGTTTGAAGAGCTGCGCTATCAAGGACGTGATATGCTCTAGAGGCTATTATGGAGATGATTAGAGCACGTACAATACAAGCGTTAGAGAGATGCTTAGCAATTAAAAACTGATTTTTCTTGCCACATAGAATAGGTAAGGCTCTTATTTTAAAGCATCAATGCTTAAATAAGAATCAATGCTTAACGGGTGTTTATGTGTATAACTATATCTAATTAAAAGATAATATAACATCTAAGTACCCATAGAAGAGATGCTTGTGTTGGAGAAAATAATTTTTACATAGGTGCTTGATGATGTGGCTATATTATCTCTCTTTAAGCATTCATGTATAAACATCTTGCATTGTACATACCCTTATATCACTCTTATATTTATGAACATTTGAACAAATGTTATTATGCTTCTCGAATGAATTATCATTTACAAAGGTTAGCAAGTGTCGACCCTGTAGCAATCGGACGATTGTTGATGAAGTCACAACCACGACGTGGTCCACATTGTTTGCGCGGAGGCTGTGGACTCCGCGTGGGTATTTATACTCCATGGAGTTCACGTGGAGGATGTGGACTCCGCACAGGTATTTATACTCCGTAGAGATTGCGCGGAGGTGCGAGACCATGAGGCGGTCGGACGGGTGTCGACAAAGGCTGCGACCACGAGGTGGTCGAGTTTCAATGAAGTCTCGACCCTGAGGCGGTCGGACGAAGTCGCGACTGCGTGGTGATCGTAAAATGCCGCATGGCCATGTTGAACATGGCATGGTCGTCGGCGGTTAGACGTCGTCCTTGCTCAGGGACAAAACTATCGTTCGATGCTGTTAGTGTGACGATCTCCCTGGTAGGGCACACGAAGCACGCAAAGCCCCCGGGGTTATCGCTAGTGCAGGGGACTCTCTGGTGGGAAGCATGAAGAGCCACGAACGCTCCATCCCCGCATCGCATGACTTATTTATACTCCGTAAAGTGCCACGGGACACACGAGGTTTCTGGCGCTTTATACTTGACAAGTACGTCAGGCCCGAAACCACTGTGCGATTTGTTTTATACTCCGTAGAGTTGCCCGAGACGACTAATTTCATGTCGCTTTATGCTCCTTAGAGTATGCCAGGGCGTGAGGCCACCGTACAATTTGTTTTATACTCATAGAGTTGCCCGGGACAACTACGTTCCCTGTGCTTCATACTCCGTAGAGTACGCCAGGGCGCGAGGCCACCATACAATTTGTTTTATACTCCGTAGATTTGCCCATGACGGCTAAGTTCCTGACGCTTTATACTCCATAGAGTACGCCAGGGCACAAGGCACCGTACAATTTGTTTATACTCTATAGAGTACGCCGGGGCACGAGGCCACCGTGCGATTTGAGCACAAATCCGATCGATTAGTGATAGAGAGGAATGCTAAAGCTAACAAGTACCAAATATCATGTATTCATACTACACGACCAGTTTAAAGTTTCCTTACCTTCTTGCACTTGCGGCACCTTCCTTCCAACCGGTCAAAATCCAACGGATCTCCCTCATGGCGGTGACTCTTCCTTGCGCAGCTTTTTGCGCGCTCCTCACGGATGACACCAACTGTTATGGTATGAACATAACAGTGGTACATGGTACCCCTTTTCCCCTTGGGGGGTATATGGAACTAAGGGAGTAGAGTCGACCAACAGAGAGAAAGAGAGAGAGGTAGCTAGTGTAAAATGAGTGGATCTGAGCCTCTTGTATCCCTCTTGGGGGTTTTATATACATAAATGAGATAGGATGTCATCAAGTAGCTGGACCACCATATGACTAGGCCTCAGTCGTGTCTCCGCCATATGAATACGCTTCAGTTGCGTGGTTTCCTGAGTGACCGTTTCAAGCCACACGCACTGCTCTTTGGTGGGAGGGCTATAGTCGCCCGCTCACTGTGTGACTGGCAGTCGTGTGGCTGCGACGCTACTGGGCCTTAATCTTGTCTCCGTCATGCGACTAGGCCTTGATCGCATGGTCACCGTGCGATTGGCCCTAATCACGCGTGGTGCATAGTGGTTATGGGTTCTTCATGTAAAAAATATTGTTTGGTTTATCTGTACAAATTAATTAAAAATAATTTATTTAAAAAATCATTGAAACATTGCGTGGCCCAGCCACCATTTTCAGATGCGACCAGACAACAAGCCTAGTAGACAACGGGAGCAAAATACCACATGACTTTACCTTCAATGATACCTTGGTGCTGCATCACTGTGCCAAACGAAAGAATGAAAGAACTATTCTACATTTGTCATAGGCTCCATCTCGAACATCCCTTTTAATCACGTGTGTATATACTGCACAGCGGACTACAGTGGTGTAATCCCCAATCATATATCTCTCAAACCGAAGTCATCAAAACCTATATTTGCTTTTAAATAACAAGTCTCACGCGTGCGATTTTTTTCTACGAATATATCACGTGTGTAGCCTAGTTTATCCATGGCTAGCTAGTGGCGAGCTCGGCGCCGTACATCGAATCTTTGATGCATTAGCATTCAACGATCTCTCTGCGGAATAGTACTACTGGATATCGATGGCGGTGTTAGTGGGGGAAAAGCCAGCGAGAGGATAGATTCGTACAAAACATGATGCTGTACGTATGATTACATTGATCCATAGATCATGCATGCATGCATCACCCCCTATTACGCGCGGGGGACTCCGCGCGCGGAGCCGCGCCCACGTCGCCCCGCGCCGCGCTCCGCCGGCGAATCTTCGTACGGTCGTGCGAGCGGTTTTGCGAAAAAATTCCCGTGTTTTTAAAATTATATACAGGTCCTTGGTTCTCACGGAGAGGTCCCTGCCAGTTTTTTTAGCCCCTCCACTTTGCAGGATGGCCCCCCGCGGTTTTAGAAATTGCGCATAGGTCTCCGTTTGTTTACGTACAGGTCCTCGTTTTTCCCGAAAAAGCCCTTTGCCTTTTTCGAAAATACGTATTTGCCCCCGGTTTTTTTTGCAGGTCCTCGTTTTTTGCGAAAAAGTCTTTTGCCTTTTTCGAAAATACGTATTTACCCCCGGTTTTTTTAAAAAAAACTCTTCACGAATTATCGCCTCTTTTAATTTGGTACGTACGGTGGCTGACGCGGCGTGGCGCCGCACCTATGAGGCTAGTGTACTTCGAAAGCAGATCCGGCCCGCTAGTATGATCGATTTGTATGATTAATTGGTGGCCCTAAAGAATTATTGAAGTATTGCCGCTGCTTTCTTAACTATATCTGTTTTGGAAATCATTTTTTAATTGTATCATGTCATGAGCCCTTCTTTTTGTGAGTGCGGAGTGGTGTTTTTTAAATCCAATCACTACTACAGAAAGCCTAATACTAGACGCCAAATCACAGACGGTTTTGTGAAACCGTCTGTGATGTATACTATTATAGACGGTTTTAATTTGGAGGTCGCCTGTGGTATTTGTGGCGGGAAAAAGGAGTATCATAGACGGTTCTTACCGTGAGCATGAATATCACATGGTTTTATAATATAAACAGTGATATCGAATATCATAAAACCGTCGTGATATCTTGAAATATCTGACGGTTTTATTATAAAACCGTCTGTGATAATTTGGAATATCACAGAGGCTAAGAACGGGGAGCAGCCAAGCTTATTTGGGTTTTAACTTTTGGTTTCTGGCTTATAGTTTATAGTTTCTTAATTTTATTTTTTTTTCTATTTTTTTGGTTTTTAGGGCTTTTTTTCTTTTCTTTTTTCGTATTTGTTTGCATTGTCCGTGATAGGATAACTTGTTTTTTCTATTTTAATTTTTTTTAAATTTAATTACATTGAAAATGTTACTAGTAGTTACAGAAAAAAAAGTCTCAAACAGTGAAAAAAAGCTAAAAACCATAAATTTAAGCCCAAATGAGCACATCTACACGTAAGAAAACGAGCCAATCTCTAGCTTTTCCTCTTCCTTTATTAGTGCACATGGAAATTTTCACTGCCATAATGACATAATTAGGTCCCTGCTTTCTCATGATCTCCAGAAAGAACCGGTGGTGTGGCAAGGAGAGGGAAACATATATGGACCCAAGTAGTCAGATAATTAAGTGCTAATCATACTATCTTGCGCGATTGGTCCACATCTTATTTGTTAGGGTTTGTTTGGGTTAGGATTCTAGCCAAACTCTCCTCATCCGACATTCCAAATAGGCTCTTTTTAGTGGAAGAATTTTACCCCTGATCGCATCTTCACGGCTTGCAAAATAGTGGCTTATGGCTGAAATTGCTCATAGCTGACTGAAATTACACAGTAGCTGAAAATGACTTATTCGGTGTAATTCATTTTTTTTTAAAAAATAAAAATAGAATAATATGTTAGCTTATCACGGACAATGCAAATAAATACGGAAAAAAAGAACCGACAAAAAAATTAAAAAAACTAAAAATTTAGAAAAGATAAAATTTATAAATAGTAAAAAATAAGTAATGAGCGAGGCTCCCCAAGAGCGCACACTGAAAGATCAAAAGGTTTGCAGCACTTCCCTGAAATCTTGTCTGCACTCTACGCTAGATCGTGGTCCAATACGTACGTCATTGTAACTCAGATGTAGTACGACAGTACGAGGCCTGGACGAATAATGGCTGGTCCACCCGTCTATACGCACGCACGTCCCATCATTACCCTAGCTGGTCGGTACTAGGTACTGGCTATTAGAGGAGCGGACACGCCCCCGTCACCGATACGACGAAAAGCATGACTGCCATTTATAGATTTTTTTCAAAGCGTGAATGGACTGAATGCCGATAGTCGCTTCATAAAGTCTATTCTGATAAAATGCTTCGAAACAACGGTGAAGATGTCGTCCTATTTATTTGTTTAAAAGAAGCCACTATAGGCTTCCGATGAACCGATGCCTGTCTGCGCTGGGCCAAGGGTAAACCGTCGAGGTGTTACTTACTGTGGCACAATAAATTTGAGTCGTTGTACGACAACGACATCATCTGGGTTCCATGTACTATAGATTTCGTGCATCGTGTATCGTCGTACGGGCTGTCCCTGCAATGCCTGCAGGACGTAGAGCTATGGGTGACGACACGTCATCTGGTGTTCTCACATGGTGGAGGCTTACACACCACAACGCGTAATGCGACAGTTCGATTTGCACCAGGTCGTACCCCCTATGCACGACAGGTTCCTACCACGAGCCGTACATCGGTGAGTCAAACTCCATCCGAGTAATGTTTACACTTTGTATGTCTTGCTCTGTAATATTGACGATTCTGAAAATACAGGCAATCGAGGATGGGTCAGCATGGTACAGACTGGCAGCCACGGCAGCAGGAGTGGATGACGGCATAAACGGATAAGGCACACCGGATGTCATCATGGAGCAGCGTCCGTATGACGTCCAGACGTACGACGAGTACCTGGAGTGGTACGTACCCCGATCACACAGCAGACTCACCATTCCTCCACCAGATCACCCCAAGCAGATCACACATGAGGACAGTCTACAATGCTCCATCGATCCCCACAGCGCTTCGTGGCAGCATGACAGCGTAAGACGGTTGCAATTACTTATCATTTCATTTACAAAATTCATACTGGTCGTTACTAAACATGTTTCGTATATCACTTAGTTGGAGCGGGCGTAGCGCATCGCAAGTGCGTTCGACACCATCAGTAGCCCGAGACACCACCGGTCCTACAGAATACTTTGTAGTACATCCTAAAATAGGCCAAAAATAGCGCACAACCTAAGCTACGGCCGTTTGAATCGAGACGTAAGCTCCGGACCGACTGACGTACCACACGGGACATGTCCGTGCTCAACGGAAGACAAGACCACGTACGGGGAGGTAGACGCGGCGAGGAGATAGCGGGGACTCAGATGGGTGAGTCATATCGCATCCCATGTGATGCGTTTTTTTTACTTTTACATGTATTTCTACAAATATTCGTAATGTATAAAATTCTCAAAAAAATAGACAATAACTGCAACTATGTCAGGATGCTGCACATAAGATTTCATAATTTTTTGCAGCTCGTTTGCTACATGTAATATCTCTTGAAAAATCATAATAGTACGTTCATAGTGGATAAAATTGCCAAAAAAATTACATAGTCAAGTACGTTGTGTCGTGAGGCTGCATATAAAATTTCGTAATTTTTGAAGCTCATTTGCTATATTTAAAAATTAAACTAAATAGTATAAAAATTAAGACACATAATTAAGCCGACTAATTAGCCAGCTTAATTATCTATCGTCTGTCGATGGGGGCGACATGCCACTGCCATCTGGTGGTAAAGTGGTAGACTACCTGCCGTCGACAACACCCTACGCGTCAGTTTTGCGGCGTGGCCACCGGCCACCGAACTAAAAAAACTCTATGTTTACAAATACGATATATATATATTTCTGTAATTACAGATATAAATAATATCATATATGCCATAAACTCTACTTTACATCGATCATGATCATGTATAGTTGGGACGCACCCATCCATCCACGTCGCCGTCGAGGTCGGGCTTGGGAGGGGGACACGCGGCCCCAACGGAAAGCGCCGTTGCCGCCGTATCCCCGCGCCGCGGTCTCCGTCGCGTACATGTGCAGACAGCGGTGTCCCCGGCGCGGCGCCATCCATCCGATCGACCGGGGGCGGGGTACGGTCAGATCGCTGCTCACCGCGGCCCCCCGCTACGTGCTATCGACCTGTGGCCAGCCAGCCGTGCCCGTGGATGGACGGACGTCGTACGTGCCTGTTCTACTAGCATGCATGAATCAGTGCCTGTGTGGTGTGCCGCTAAGAACTACTGTTGCTCGTGCTCGTGCGCGTGCGCGTGCGCGTGCGCGGTTACTTGTTCCTATCGTGGCGCGGCACGAGGCAAGAAGGGAACAAGGCAGCAGGCGCGTGCGTGAGGGCGTTGTGCCTTGTGCGCGCGCGAAGTGTGCTTCTTTCCAGAGGAAAGCAGCCACTGATAGGCTCCCCTTCTATTTTTTCCAATCAGGGATGGAATGGATGACAGGAGTACAGGACGAGCATGGGCGGAGCCAGCTAGGACGCCCATAGGCACCACTAATTTTTGAAAATTATATATATTCTTGCTAGCTATAGGTTCTAATTTGATAATACTTGAGAAAATTATATACGAATTGTATTCCATGCTCTCTGCTCAGATTTTATAGATAGACACGCATCTTTTTTCCTCTACCAATATGGTAGCGTGTAAATGGTACGAAAGTACTTGTTTTATTTAGGCCTTAGAAAATTCTTTAGTTTCCAACTAAGAAATGACATGTCGACCTGATCCCCTATTTGTTTGGATCATTGCGGCCATCATAACGAGTGCAATGATCCAAAACTAACCTGGGGTATCTTATATGAGACATTTTATTTATAAATATTGAAACCATATATGACATAAATAGGCGTCAATGCTAGCCTACTAAGCGTAGATGTACTAAAAATCGTATGTGTTTCTTACGTGGTAGGGTACGTGAACTAACATGAGGGGCTTGGCGTACTAATAAAAAAAAGTGAAATGGATATACATTTGTAAAAACATATTCATGCATATTTAAAATATTTTTACCGATATTATTATTTGTTATTGTTATCACTCTATAAAATAAGTTAGTTTCACAGTTAAATATGTGAAGTAGCCAATTAATTGAAAAGAAAGTCCAACTAATTATATAGAAACATTAAGTATGCATAGTTTAACCGACGCTGCCATTCAATCAATCGATAATAACTTGATAGCCGTCTTTTATCCCATCTTTAAGCATTAACAGTTCGCACCCATCACAAATTTTCTACGGCTGAAGGACGAGCAAATGGCTCCACAGGTATCTTACTGAATGCTATATCGATGTGGGGTCAAATCAAATCTCTATGTTATGTGCCTCTCTTACGTACCCCCAAGAATGTTTGGCTACCATGCATTTTCCTCAAGCGATGCGTGCTAAGCTTAAAAATTACATATGGATCCTTATTTTTTTTCCAGAGAAAGCCTCTGAAATTACATATGAATCCTTATTTTTTCAAAAAAATATTATTTTTCGTAAATATGTACAGATCCTTATTTTTGGTTTTTCACATACACCGTAATTACATACAGTTTCTTGCTTTCTTTTTTCATATGTAGGCCCCTATGACGTAACGTAGCACACTCTTTTTACTTGATTGACGTTGTAGCTAGCACGCATGACGTTGTGTTTTCGCAGCTAGTTAAAGTTACTCATCATCATCCCATGAATGAACAACCCCATGTGTCGTATACGTATAAATTATAATATGCTGCTGCTAGTACTGCCCTACTCCTGTTACAAATAAGGCCAAGGGGAAGCTAGCTAGGTGAGATCGAAATTGTACAAGTAGACGTGATTAAATGGGTCGAACTAATCATGTTGATCTGAGATATGATACTATTAGCTCAATTTAGAAACAGCATGGTATAAACAGTGAATAGACTATGCCGGTCTAGTCTAACTGGGTGTGCTGTACTTGAGCCGACATCTCAAGACTACTGGTGGTTGGATGACCGTGTGTAATGATAAAATTATTTCTGTTAGGGTTACTATATTGTTTTGAGCGTGGACGGATGACTCGACGGTAAAATTACTTTGCAACAGTAAAAATATTTGTAACTTAATGACTGGTTGAAAAATTACTTGTTAATAGTAGTAAAATTATTTATAAGGCATGTTTTCACTAAGCATACTTGAACCAGTCCGACACGATCCGTCCTCTCTTCCTATCGTGTCTGAGATCGATAGATATGATACGATAACGTATTCAAATCAGTTATACCAGACATAATCAAATCGTATCTAGATCTACGCTGTACCGAGCGCCCATTTTACCAGATCTGGTCCCTGGACTCAACCGGTCGCTGTGCTATTTGCCTCCTTAGTCGACTGCCAACGTGCGTGCTCCCAGCTGTGTGCATGCATGCACTGGTCTCAAACTCTCGAACTACGTGCTATTCCCCTTGGCTTCCTCCAAGACCTGCAGCACCTTGTTAATTCTTGCCAGTGTCAGGGTCGAGCATGCACTGCCTGTAGGTAGTTTCTTCACGTGACACGCTCACAGATTTGAGATTGCAGTGTTTCGTACGCGAGACGAGATTAAATCTCTACTAATATAACATAAAAAAATTTGTCCGTTCACTATCTCTTTCCATCCTCCTCATGCAGCGTACGTGTCTCCCTCCCCCGCTCAACCACCGTGACATCCTCTTCGTGTAGCGCACCCGCACGAACGCTCCTCGCGCAACTGCCACGACTCCCTTGTGCGACAAACTACTCTCCCGCTTCTTTCCACTGCCTCTCGCTCCCTCTCCCCTCTCTCGCCCAAGCTCCCCCACCTCCCATTGCCCCGCCGGCCATGGCTGCCATCACCTCCGCGTCGGCGGCGACGGCCGCCATCTCCTTCTCCCCCCTCCCTCTCCTCCCGCCCGCCGCCTCACCGCCACTCTTGTCCCTCCATGCCCCACGCCCGCCACCCCTCCTAAAAATGTAACCTTCTCCCCTTGCCTCCCATCATCACTGGATTCCGACTCCGCTATGCCCTCCACCACATCCTCCCACCCAAATCTCATGTCAAAACACCAAAAAAGGGAAGGATCTATCAATTCGGCAGACCAATCGACCGAAGGGAGCTCCGCATCTCTCAAGTAACCCCTTTCCCCTCCCGCTCTTTTACGATTTTCCTGATTTCTCGATGACTTTAGGGGCGATTTGTGCCGGTTTTCGACTTTTGGTGTGTTTTGCTAAGCAACTGCGATTTGGGGATGGATTCTTGGATGGATTAGGATGGCTACAGGTGTGAAGTTGCGTTCACAGGGCAGTTTTTGACGGGGTTCCGTGGAAGAGCATTTGGTTACCATGAATAGCTCGTGCCCGGTGCATCCAGACATAAGCAGGCTTGTTTCAGAAGCAGTAGGCTGCTTGTATCGTATAATATCAACGTTGCAAGTGAAAACACAAAGAAGCATTGCATTTCTTCACCTCTCTTATGTTTAGGAGCAACGATAAACAAAGGGATACTGAAGCTTACTGATAAATATTCAATTTTTATTAATTATTCAAATACAACCTAAATCCTCGGTTCTACCTCGTTCATACTGACATATGTAGCTAGCTAATCATTATCTTGTTTTGCCAACCAGGTGCATATCAGTGCATGACGTAAGGAGTTGTGCATCAACGCACATCCCCGCAAGAGCTTGAAGGGGACGATTTCATCACCAATAGCACAACCCTGGACTAGGGATGGCAATTATGCCCGTTTACCCGTGTACTCGTGGGTAAATACCCTAATGGAGTCGGGTATGGGATGGATTTTTACCATGGTGTAGGAAAATGGGGAAAACTACGCCCATCGGGTAGCAGAATGCGGTATGGGTTAGCTCTACCGTGCAGCCTCGCCTGCTTACCCGTGGAATAAACCGACATGTGGGCCATCAAAAACAGTAAACCCTAGCTCCATACGGTCTCTTGGGCCTTGGCTCCATACGGCCTCTCCCTACTCTCGGCGATCGGCTCCGCTCCTTCCACCAAAGCGCCGCTCTCATTCCTTCCTCCAATCTCCGCCGCCGCTCCTCATTCCGCCGCCATCCGTCCGTCGTCCCGCCTCGGACTTCCTCCAACCGCCGCCGCCGCTCCTCGCCGCTCCTCGCCCTCGTTGGTCGTTCCTCGCCGAGACGCCGGAGTGGCCGGACTCTTCAAGTCTAGAGCCTCCTCGGTCCCAGATCCGCCACCGCCTCCTCGTTTCGCCCTCACGCCGAGAGAGGCGGAGGCGGGCGCGGCGGCGAGGAGGAGGAGGAGACGGATCTGGGTGGAGGAGGAGGTCGGCGGCCGGTTGAGGAGGAGGAGGAGGAGGCGGCGGATCTGGGGCGGCGGAGGAGGCCGGCGGTCAGTGGGGCGGCGCCACGGATCTGGGGTGGAGTCGGAGTCCCGGCGTCTCGGCGATGAGGCGAACGAGGGAGGCGGTGGCGGATCTGGGACCGGAGGAGGCTCTAAGGACTTGAAGAGTCCGCCACTCCGGCGTCTCGAGGAACGACCAACGAGGCGAGGAGCGAGAAATGAGGAGCGGCGAGGAGGCGGTTGGAGGAAGTCCGAGGCGGACGACGGACGGATGGCGGCGGAATGAGGAGCGGCGAGGAGGCGGAGATTTGGAGGAAGGAATGAGGAGCGCGCTTTTGGTGGAAGGAGCGGAGCCGATCGCCGAGAGTAGGAGAGGCCGATGGAGCCAAGGCCCAAGAGACCGTATGGAGCTAGGGTTTCTTGCTTTTGATGGCCCACATGTCGGTTTATTCCACGGGTAAGCAGGCGAGGCAGATGCACGGTAGAGCTAACCCATACCGTGCCGCTTACCAGATGGGCGTAGTTTTCCCCATTTTCCTACCGCGGGTAAAAATCCATCCCATACCGACTCCATTAGGGTATTTACCCACAGTACACGGTGGTAGCGGCACAATGCCATCCCTAGTATGGGCGAGGTTTTTACCGTGGTCTTTCGCGGGTATACCATGGACGTGATCGAGTCGCGGTGCGGGTATGGGCGAGCACTACCCGCACCCGCCGCGCCCGATTGCCATCCCTACCCTGGACGTGCTAGGAGGTTTGTAGTTGTTAGGCGCATCGCCCCTCACGCAGCCCGCGCACCTAGTGGATCCGTATACACACCTGCTCCTGCTGCACCACTAGGAGCGAGGATCGTCAGACTGCTCGAGCAGTTGACCATCTCAGGCCCAAGACAGCTACAGCCAGGGCCCATCGGCCTAAGAGGGGCCCAGTATAGGTTGAGGCACAGGGTTGTGGACAGGGAGATCAATAGTACCACATTTGTAGTCTTTTGCACTTTACTGTCCATGTAGTTCGTGCATGTCCTTCAGTATTGCATGCTTTGGTATTCCCGATGTTATGCTCTTCATTGTTATTGTTTTGGCTGCAAATACATTGTAGTGGTGGTTAGCTTTTTCTGAATCAAGAATGATAAAAAAATTAGAAAACACCGCTATATATTTTGAGACAATACAAAGGAATAAGGCAAAAAGAAAAACAGAAAAGGCCAAAAACAAAAAAAATTGAAATCTAGAAGTCTAAAAGCTGAAGCCGTTTAGAGCGGGGCCTAAAATTCTCACTCTGAGAAAAGGATAAACAAACCATTGCAAAATGAGAGATCATGTGGATGGTTACTTAATGATGAATAATTGGCACCGATATTGTTCATCAAGAGGCGTGAAGCGGTCTATCGTGGACTAATGTGGATCGAGTTGAGACGAACTTGTTTCCGAAAAAGGATTTTTTGTCTTTTATGTGTAGGTTAAGCGTAGAGGCGATCGTGGTCGACAGAAAGGTGGACCGGGACAAGGATGGAGATCCGAGGTTCAGATAATGGTCGAGGGTGTCGTGAGACAGTTGGATTTATGCTTGGCCACATGAAGGTTGAAGGAGAAGTTGGAAGGGAAGAGTTTGTTTCTAGGAGTTGTAAATTGGAAAGTCCATAGTATGAAAGTTGTATCCTAAGAAAGAGGAGAATGTTTCGTAAGAGACTTGGAGTCAGATTACGACTCAAATTCGTGATCCGTCTGCAGAGAACTCTTAAGGTGTCAGAGGATACAGATAGAGACGAAGGTGCATAGCAAACGGACGTGTTTTTAGAGAAACATTGAGGAGGCTTTATTTTTTGCTAGGCTTTGAGAGGTGCTTTTGAGGGCATCTTGTAAACCCACAAAAATCCAACAATAAATATCACCTTGAATCAATATGTGCGTGATTTGCAAAAGGTGCTAGTGATTGCAGTAGGTGTCAAAAGCTTAAAAGTACGTGTAAAGATGTCGAATCACCGTCGGAAAACAGAAATAATACGAGTACTCGAAGGTAACAAGTACATGAGTGCTCGATCGAGGTTTGAATGTGTGCAAATCGGTCAAAGTTTAAGTACGTACAAATCGGTCGAAGTTCGAGTACCAGTAAACCGATTAAAATTGATGCGTGCAAATAGTCGAAGTTTACGAGCGCAGAAGTGATCGAAATTTACAACCGCCAGTCATAGTCGAAGTTTACGACTAGTAAAAGTTTATAACTACTGTGCGGTCAAAACCATCATCAAGTTTACAACTGCCGAGCGATAGAGCGCCGAGTAGTTGAAATCCTACGCAGAGAATCGCATGCAAACTCAGAACTTACAATAAACGCCAAAACCAATTATATCCGAACAATCCACTTGTGGACACAGGGAATCTTGCTTGCATGCCACTTACTTTTCAGACAATGATCATTAGGTTAACAACACCCCAACATTGGATAAAGCACAGCGCAATTTGTAAGAAGAGGGGATTACAATAAGATCAGGAGCCATGTTACCTAGGTGATTAATTACGATACCTGGAGTGGGGACAAAAAAATGCTTCAGGAACCTTTGACCAGCCAAAGGCCAAGGCAAATTAACCTCTCCCCTTAATGATTTGGATGGAGAGAGAACGAGAATTAAAGAAGTGTTTGTCTGTGCGCCCGAGACCCCACCCATGCCCAAAGCAACGCACTACCCTGCATGGAAACAGGAGCTGTGTCAGCCTCTTGACTGCCCTTGCCCCTCCTGCTTCACAGTATCCAGTATCCACCACGAATCCAGGAACCACCACCCTTTGTTGTTTCTCAAATTTGGAGACCGACTCCTCAGATTACTGGGTAGCTACATGTCTCTAAAGTTCTGTCTCCCGCTCTTTTACGATTTTCCTGATTTCGATGACTTTAGGGGTGATTTGTGCCGGTTTTCGACTTTTGGTGTGTTTTGCTAAGCAACTGCGATTTGGGATGGATTCTTGGATGGATTAGGATGGCTACAGTGTGAAGTTGCGTTCATAGAGCGATTTTGATGGGGTTCCGTGGAAGAGCATTTGGTTACCATGAATAGCTCGTGCGGTGCATCCGGACATAAGCGAGCTTGTTTCGAGCAGTGAGGTCGCTTGTATCGTATAATATCAACGTTGCAAGTGAAAACACAAAGAAGCATTGCATTTCTTCACCTCTCTTATGTTTAGGAGCAACGATAAACAAAGCGATACTGAAGCTTACTGATAAATATTTAATTTTTATTAATTATTCAAATACAACCTAAATCCTCGGTTCTACCTCGTTCATACTGACATATGTAGCTAGCTAATCATTATCTTGTTTTGCCAACCAGGTGCATATCAGTGCATGACGTAAGGAGTTGTGCATCAACGCACATCCCCGCAAGAGCTTGAAGGGGACGATTTCATCACCAATAGCACAACCCTCGACGTGCTTGGAGGTTTGTAGTTGTTCGGCGCATCGCCCCTCACGCAGCCCGCGCACCTAGTGGATCCGTATACACACCTGCTCCTGCTGCACCACCAGGAGCGAGGATCGTCAGACTGCTCGAGCAGTTGACCATCTCAGGCCCAAGACAGCTACCGCCAGGGCCCATCGGCCTAAGAGGGGCCAAGTATAGGGCCAAGTATAGGGTTGTGGACAGGGAGATCAATAGTACCACATTTGTAGTCTTTTGCACTTTACTGTCCATGTAGTTCGTGGATGTCCTTCAGTATTGCATGCTTTGGTATTCCCGATGTTATGCTCTTCATTGTTATTGTTTTGGCTGCAAATACATTGTAGTGGTGGTTAATTTTTTCTGAATCAAAAATGATAAAAAAAAATTAGAAAACACCGCTATATATTTTGAGACAATACAAATGAATAAGGCAAAAAAAAAGAGGCCAAAAACAAAAAAAATGAAATTTAGAAGTCTAAAAGCTGAAGCCGTTTAGAGTGGGGCCTAAAATTCTCACTCTGAGAAAAGGATAAACAAACCATTGCAAAATGAGAGATCATGTGGATGGTTACTTAATGATGAATAATTGGCACCAGATATTGTTCATCAAGAGGCAGTGAAGCGGTCTATGCGTGGACTAATGTGGATCGAGTTGAGACGAACTTGTTTCCGAAAAAGGATTTCTTTGTCTTTTATGTGTAGGTTAAGCGTAGAGGCGATCGTGGTCGACAGAAAGGTGGACCGGGACAAGGATGGAGATCCGAGGTTCAGATAATGGTCGAGGGTGTCGTGAGACAGTTGGATTTATGCTTGGCCACATGAAGGTTGAAGGAGAAGTTGGAAGGGAAGAGTTTGTTTCTAGGAGTTGTAAATTGGAAAGTTCATAGTATGAAAGTTGTATCCTAAGAAAGAGGAGAATGTTTCGTAAGAGACTTGGAGTCAGATTACGACTCAAATTCGTGATCCGTCTGCAGAGAACTCTTAAGGTGTCAGAGGATACAGATAGAGACGAAGGTGCATAGCAAACGGACGTGTTTTTAGAGAAACATTGAGGAGGCTTTATTTTTTGCTAGGCTTTGAGAGGTGCTTTTGAGGGCATCTTGTAAACCCACAAAAATCCAACAATAAATATCACCTTGAATCAATATGTTCGTGATTTGCAAAGGTGCTAGTGATTGCGTAGGTGTCAAAAGCTTAAAAGTACGTGTAAAGATGTCGAATCACCGTCGAAAAACAGAAATAATACGAGTACTCGAAGGTAACAAGTACATGAGTGCTCGATCGAGGTTTGAATGTGTGCAAATCGGTCAAAGTTTAAGTACGTACAAATCGGTCGAAGTTCGAGTACCTGTAAATCGATCGAAATTCGAGTACGTGCAAATGGTCAAAGTTTACGAGCGCAGAAGTGATCGAAATTTACAACCGCCAGTCATAGTCGAAGTTTGCGACTACTAAAAGTTTATAACTACTGTGCGGTCAAAACCATCATCAAGTTTACGACTGCTGAACGGTCGAGCGTCGAGTAGTTGAAATCCTACGCAGAGAATCGCATGCAAACCCAGAACTTACAAGAAACGCGAAAACCAATTATATCCGAACAATTCACTTGTGGACAGAGGGAATCTTGCTTGCATGCCACTTACTTTTCAGACAATGATCATTAGGTTAACAACACCCCAACATTGGATAAAGCACAGCGCAATTTGTAAGAAGAGGGGGATTACAATAAGATCAGGAGCCATGTTACCTAGGTGATTAATTACGATACCTGGAGTGGGGACAAAAAAAAATGCTTCAGGGAACCTTTGACCAGCCAAAGGCCAAGGCTAAATTAACCTCTCCCCCTTAATGATTTGGATGGAGAGAGAGAACGAGAATTAAAGAAGTGTTTGTCTGTGCGCCCGAGACCCCACCCATGCCCAAAGCAACGCACTACCCCGCACGGAAACAGGAGCTGTGTCAGCCTCTTGACTGCCCTTGCCCCTCCTGCTTCACAGTACCCACCACGAATCCAGGAACCACCACCCTTTGTTGTTTCTCAAATTTGGAGACCGACTCCTCAGATTACTGGGTAGCTACATGTCTCTAAAGTTCTGTAGGATCTGCAATTAATATTTTGCACGTACATTACATATAACTAGTATCTCTAAGCAACTGAACAGTCAATGGGGCTTGGAGCAAATTGAAAAGAAACAAGAACTGGTCTTGCAAAAGAGAACTCGACATTTATCTATGCACATACACAGTTAGAGAGAAGCTTGACAAAGATGAAAAAGAAGGGCAGAACTAATCGAGTAGGCACAGAACATCTCACTAATATCTATCTTCCAATTGATCAAGCTACAGGGGAGCATTTTGTTTTCACTTACCATCAGAAGTGGATGGCAATCTGGCGTGGAGACTCCGAAATGACATTGATCGCAAAACTGACGGACTCATCGCCCCAGCATCCTCATTGCCGACCTGTGTGCGCTAGTCCCTTGTTGCCGTATGCACACCCATGCTCTCCTTCAATCCTTCTCCTCCGAGCCTTCCTTGAGGCTCATTTCCACAACCCCGAAACCGGCCTCATCCATCGATGCTGCTGCAACTGACGAGGTGGAGTCGACTGTCGACCCAGCCTGTATCTCCTTGAACATCGCCATGACCTTCAGCATTGTCGGCCGACTTGCAGGCCTGTCGTCCAAGCACGCACAGGCAATTTTCAGGTGCTCCAGGAGCTCAAGTTCTAGGGTCGGGTCCTCCTTGAGTAGCTCAGGATCAAACACATCACTGATCTTCAGCTTGGTGTGCTGCTTGACCCACCCTACTAGATTGTTGTCCTCGCCGAAGTCTGATGAATCTGTTGGCTGCTTCCCCGTGAGCAGCTCAAGCAAAACCACACCATAGCTGTACACATCTCCCTTGGTCGTGCACCGGAAGCTCTGGTAGTACTCTGGTGGCACATAGCCTGGCGTGCCCGCAAGGGTGGACACACTCAGGTGCGTATCCATTGTGCTGCTCATCATCCTCGCCATTCCAAAGTCGGACACCCTAGCGTCCAAGTGCTCATCAATAAGCACATTGCTGGACTTCATGTCCCTGTGAATGATGTGTGGGGTGCAACTGTGGTGGAGGAATGCCAGGCCCCTCGCAGCGCCCACAGCAATATCCCGTCGTGCTGGCCAATTCAGCTTGATCCCAAGCTTCTTCCGGTCGTGCAGCACATCCTCCAAACTACCAAACTTCATGTAGCGGTACACCAAGAGTCGCTCCTCACTGACCCTGCAATAACCCAGCAGTGGAACAAGATTCCGGTGCTTGATTTTGCCGATCGTCTCCATCTCTGCCATGAACTCCTTGTCACCCTGTCCGCTCACGTGTATCAATTTCTTGACAGCAACAACCCTCCCATCCTTCAGCTGCGCCTTGTAAACATCCCCAAACCCACCGGATCCAATCAGACTGTCGTTGTGGAAGCCATTGGTGGCCTCAACAAGGTCGGCCAGAGTGAGTTTCTGCAGAGGCTTCTCAAATGTAGACAGGTTGATGTTAAGCGTGTTCGTGCCAGAGAGCCTCCAACTGGAATTGACGGTCCCGGAATGCGATTGGCTGTCAATATAGATGTCACGGGAGCTGCTCGCCTCCCTCTTGATGGCAAAAATGACGACCCCCACTACGCAGAACAGCAAGAACAGCAGCCCCATCGCAACAGTGCTCCCAATGGATGCCTGTCTCCCATTGGAATGACGGTCATCAGTGGCACTTGGCCCAGGACTGTGCTCACACTGTGGGAGAGGGAAGCCGCACAAGCCAGAGTTGCTCTCATACTGGCTCTTTGGGAAAGTGGCAAGGGATCCCAGCTCCGGTATTGATCCATTCAGCCTATTGTATGACAGATTAATCTCCGACAATGACAGCATCGAGAATGAACTGGGTATTGAGCCTTCCAGCTGGTTGTGTGACAGGTCAAGCACAGCGAGCTTCTTGGCACCACCAAGCTCGGTTGGGATAAAACCAGAAAGCAAATTGTGCCCAAGATTCATGATCATGAGATAGAACATGTTCCCGAGCTCCCTCGGGATCTCAGAATTGAGCTTATTGAAGGACAGGTCCAGGAATATCATGGAGCCATTGTTGTTGAAATTGTATTGTGTGCTCCCCATGTATGTCCTCGTGAAATTACACAGCTTCTTGCTAGGCATCCGGTTTAGGTCGTCAGAACGGATGCTGCTAAACTCAAGCAGGCTCCCTGTGCCACGGCACTCACTGCTCAGCTCATCATTGCGCAAGTATGCATACGGCCGTCCAGTGATAAGCCCCACAGCCATCTTCCCAGACTGCTTTGCCAGTTCCGGTGGTATTGATCCATTAAGCTGGTTGTTGTTCAGGTCCAGCCAAACTAAGCTCTTGCAGTCTCCTAACTCTGGTGGTATCGGACCTGAGAAGGAATTGTTGCTCAGCTTCAAGATTGCAAGGCTGTCGAGCCGCCCGAACCATGCAGGTATTGACCCGGACAGTCGGTTGCTAGCAAGCGATATCCAGTTCAGATCCTTGCAGTTCACCAATTCCGATGGGATGCTGCCGGTGAGCCCATTGTAATCGAGAATGAGATTCTCAAGTTGGCGAGCACCGGCCAGTGACGCTGGGATCTCACCCTCCAGTTCGTTCTGCCACAGGATGAGGTCCTGGAGCCCACCAAGGTCGCCGAGGGATGAGGGGATGGACCCATTAATGTAGTTCAGGCTGAGGTCGAGAGACTTGAGGCTGGCGCAGTTGGAGATTGCCCGCGGGATGCCGCCGGTGAGGTAGTTGTTCTGCAGGTAGAGCACCTGGAGCTTGGAGCCAGTGTCCGGGCAGAGTGACGCCGGTATAGCGCCGGTGAGCGCGTTGGAGCTGAGATCGAGCGTCTCGAGCTCGGCAAGCGCGCCCACGGAGTCCGGCAGGGAGCCGTTGAAGTAGTTGAAAGCTAAAAAAAGCGCCGTGAGCCGCGGTAGCCCAGCGAGTGCGTCGCCTGGGAGCTCACCGGAGAAGTTGTTGCTCGACAGGTTGAGGTAGGAGAGCGACGCGAGCCCCGCAATGTCCGGTGGGAACGCGCCCTCGAAGTGGTTGCCGGAGAGGTTGAGCGAGACCAGACCGCGGCAACCGGAAAGGACCCCGGCCGGCACCTCGCCGGAGATTTCGTTGCCGGACAGGTCAAGAGACTCCATTCTGGAGCAGTTGGCGAACACCGAGAGTGACCCAGAGATATTGTTCCTGGCGAGGTTCAGCCGGCGGACACCTCCCGCGCCGAAGCGCACCATCCAACTGATGTCTCCGTCACCGGAGATCTTGTTGTACGACAAGTCAAGGGCATCCAAACCGGCAAAACCACCACCTGCACCTCCCTTCCCGCCGCCACCGGCGACCGCGTCACCAGAAAGGTTCAGCTCCCTCAGCCCGCCGCAAGCGCCGACGAGCGCGGCGACGTCCACGACGGACCCGCGCAGCGCGCCGTTCCCGGACAGGTCCAGCGAGGCCAGCCTCACCCCGCACCTCCCGCCCCCGACGTCCGCGAGCGAGCCGCTGACGTTGGCCCCCGGAGGCTGACCTCCTCCACGACGCCCAGCTGCAGCAGGGTGCCGGCGACGGCGCGGAAGTCCACATTGAGCGGGACCCCCGAGAGGGACAGCGACGCGAGCCTCCCTCCCCTGCATCCCGCGCCTGGGAACCTGCACGCGCCGTCGCCGCGGCTCCATCCCCCGAGCGCCCCCCTGTTCCGCACCGCCGCCTTGAACTGCTCCAGCAGCTGCGCGTCGTCCGCCGCCGCCACCGACGCAAGCATCAACAGCACCGCCAGCCACATAGCACTCATAGCACCGCAACCTCCAGCGCCACCACCCACTACTTCTCCGCCGTCACCATAGAAGGCCAGCTCAAGCAGAGCGATTTGGAGTGGAGAGAGACTCGGGTGGGGGATTGATTGGGCTATTTGGAGAGGAGAGAGAGACAGAGAGAGAGGAAATGGCGAAGTGTGCAGTGTGGAATGGGCTAGGGGCGGGGGTTAACATGCCATGTGCCTGCATCGAATCCCATCCTCGCCTCGCTTCTAATACCCGCGCTTGAACTTCTATTTTTTATTTTTTATTATTTCTAAATTTTGTTTTTTTATAATTTTTTAGTTTTTTTGTCAGTTTTTTCTGTATTTATTTATATTGTTTGTAATAGATTAATATTTTAAAATTTTAAAATTTTCTTAAATTTAGTTACGTCAAATAAACCATGATCAACTACAGTGTAATTTCAGCCAGCTACAATGTAATTTCAGCCAGCTACAGTGTAATTTTAGCCATTAGTCAGCTTATTTCAGCCTAACCGAGCAGCACCTAAGCCAGGATTAGCGGCGCCTAATCACGACCAACTCGCCGGCTGGGTTGATAGAGTTAATCTAGTTGTCTTCAAGTTTGATCACGCCGTCTTTACGATTATCACAGCTTACGTCCAGTATGTATACTATAGCAGTCATAGTAGTAAAAATAGTATAGTAATCGTAATCGTAAAAGTACTGTAGCAGTCGCAGTCGTAAAATGTCAGAATGAGTTTTAGGATTCAGATCGATCGAAAAGGAAAGTCGGGGTGTGTCCATATAGGACTCTCAATATATGATGCCACGTTGGTTATAGAATCTTGTATGTTGCTTCTCTATATAATAAAAACAAAAATAACATAGGTGTACCGTGTTGCCAAAGATCTATTTGTATTTACTTATGTTGACATGTGTGATCTCAAAGTTCAAGTTCATCGCTCGTCTAGACCCTGGCCAAATTCCCCAACAATTAGTATCAGAGACTAAAGAGACAAAGCGATGGTCAGCAACATTATTGATCCGTCGAAGTCAGGAACGCTCATCAAGACCACGGGCAACGAGCTCGATCCATCGAAGGCAGACATGTTCGTCAAGCCGATGACTAGAAGCGACTCGATCCCGATCCAATACCTAATGTTGAGCGAAACGAACTACGACATATGGCCGTCAAGATGGAGGTAATCTTGCGCTCGATAGGGGTATGGTCGGTGGTCGAAGCTGGAGATGACGACAACAACAAAGATCAAGGCACGATGGTGGCCATCTCGCAAGCGATGCTAGACGACATGATGATGTCAATCATCGAGAAGAATATGGTGAAAGAAGCATGCATCGCACTCAGGGAGATGCGAGTAGGCGAAGATCGCGTCACGAATGCACACGCTCAAGTGCCGAAATGACTACTGAGCAAGTTGCAGATGGGGGGACTCCGAGACGAAGGTTGAGAAGGTAACTCTGAAGATCGATAATCAGTCTGCAATTGCGTTGTGCAAGAACCCAGCCTACCATGAGAGAATCAAGCACATCGATACATGTTTCCATTACATTAGAGAATGTGTAGAATTAGGGAAGATAGAGGTGCAGCATGTTTGCACAAAAGACTAGCTCGCTGATATCCTGACCAAGTCAGTTGGAAGATTGAAATTCATAAAGATAAGGGAGAAAATCGGTGTGCAGAGCATCGACGGGAGATAACAAGTTTAAGGAGGAGATTGATAGAGTTAATTTAGTTGTCTTCAAGTCCGGTCGAATCCACGACTAATCCTACGACCACGGCAGTCTTTATGACCACTATAACTTACAACCAATATGTATATTGCAGTAGTCGTAGTCGTAAAAGTACCGTAGCAGTTTATAAAAGGTCAGAGTCCGTTTAGAATTCAGAACAGTCGTAAAGGAAAGTTAGGGTGTGTCCGTGTGTGACTCTCAACGTGGGATGCCGCGTTGGTTACGGAGTCTTGTATATTGCTTCTCTATATAAGAAAACGAAAAGAATACAGATGTATCGCGTCGCTAAATATCTATCTGTGTTTATTCGTGTTCGCGTATATGATCTTAAAGCTCAAATTCATGGATTGTCTAGAACCTGAGCAAATTCCCAACAGGGGCGGGCCGATCGGGTCCAGTCGAGCCTCGAGGGGTTAGTCCCTAATTACTCAGGGCGTGGAAATGACGGGCTTGGTCTCGTGGGATTAGGTTAAGCGCGGGCAGTTTGGGGATTTCGGGGGACAGGTCGCGGTCCGAACGTGTGGAATCTGGCGGACGTGGCCGAACGTCGCGCGGGTCTTTTCCCGTCTGACCGGAATGCCCCTGTAGGCGGATCTTAAAGCCAGAAAAAAGGCTGGGCAATTAGAAATAGGGAAGCTGCCATTGGACGGCGTTTTACGTCCCATGGACGATGCATCACATGCTTCTTGTAATTAGTGTAATTTCGACCATGGATTTTCCGCGTTAACTTTTATTTTCGTTAGAGAGCTTTCGCATAGGCACCTTTGCAATAAGCGGATGGTTCGGACATCTGATCGACTTATTGAGTTGAACAACATGTGCTCATGTTCAAGGCACAGAGGTTTAAGGGTGCTATTTTTTTTGTGATAATGTGATAGCAACTTAAGACAGTAAAACCGCGGCTTCAATTTAAGGGGTTATTTAGAACAGAGGAATTTATTTTTTTTAAGAAGATTGAGAAATTTAATTTGCATGAATTTTATAGTCGTAATGAAGGTGACTGGAAAAGGGTTAGGGACAGGAGGTGTTTGATCGATGGAATCATGGACTGGTGGTGCTTGGTCAGGGCGCTTTTGGCCATTCGCGACTGCACGTGTTGTCCAAATCGGTCACCTTTCCTGGCTCCATGCAGTCAGTGTACCGCGCCTCCTGGCCGGCATGCAGCGCAGTGTACCACGCCGGTCAGGCCCTTCTCCACCGTCCGATGGGACCGATTGAGGGCGTCAGATTCCATCGAGCAATTATGAGAATTTTTTCCTCTCAAGCTCACGATGCTACGGCTTGTAACTTGTTTGTGCTCAGTTAACTAATGGAATAAGTCCACGTGACACTCTAAAGTTTATTTGAAAGTTAACCATTAAGTCACATATTTGACCTCTAAGCTTTATATTCGAATTCAAATAACATCTTGACTCGATTTCACGTGATGGTATTGCCTATATGGCATAATAAGTTGGCGATTTTGCCACATTAGATAACACATTGGTTGCATTTGATCAATGACATATAGAGCCCACAAAGGTCTCTTCCACATTGAGCTCTTAGCCGTACTTCCATGGCCACCGCCCCCTGTGGTTCCCTCCATCTCTATTTCGATTTAGGAGAGAAAACCATGTGAAACCTATCTATTATTCTCTAAACTTGACCATCATGTCATCTTACGTCGTAAAATCATCTATTTATCACACCACGTGGATAATACCACCATCGGAAATCAAATTAGGAGTTATTTGAACTAGATTGTAAAGTTCAAATAAATCAAATGTCTGGTTTCATAGTTCGCGTACTGAACGTATTTTCGAGCAAAGTTCAAGATGTGATAGCAAAGAATGATTTGAACGAAATAGTTGTCGGTCAATCATGCACTTCTCATAGATGGATATTAGCTTTAGGTTGTTGCTTGTATATATGTTCAGTGGGGGAGATATTTGACAAAGGATATCTACTCTCGGCACGAAGAACTGTTCACACAGCGGATTGTAAGGAGTATACAATTACTGAGGTGGGAACGGTTACATAGGAAATGTATGATGGAGCACATTGTACATTGACGGGAGTTTGGTATGTTCCAAACTTAAAAAGAATCTAACATCTCTGAGGTCACTTGAAATCGAAAGTTGTGAGGTACCACTTCAAGGTAGAGTCATATGAGTTACTTGCAAAGAACAAGTGACCATGAAAAGTATCTAGAGCAATTGATGATACCAATTGATGGGTACACTTGAAGGAAGGACAACCAATTGAAGGTCTGATAAAAATCCCAGTGAGAAGAAAAAACCATGTCATCAACAGTAGGTACTCAGATCTCATCTATATTTATATGCAGAACTACAAAGATGATTACAAAATATAGCAGCCGTCAAGACAAAGGTGCGACCTATTGAAAGAAGGAAGACGCGGTGGGACCAAGCATGCGGTACCCTGAGCAGGTGGATCTTAGAGGTGGTACAAACCTACGACATGGAAGATTGTAGGAATCGGAGGTATGGTTAATTAACCTACATGACAAAAAAGCTCTCAAGTGGAGGGGCTAGACAGGTTAGTCCAGACACTAATACGCATATTGCGGTGATGTGCATGAGCCCCTGTGGTGGGGATACTTGTAAAGGTGAGAGGAAAAATAAAAAAACATAGAGCCGATTTGGAGCGAATTCTTGGAGGAGCACAATGATTTTAACGAATAACAATCAAGGTGGAGATTGTTAAGTATAGTGACTTATATCCTAGTCTTTTATGATTTAAAAGGTATGTTGTGAGGAGTTCTATATGATAATATGAATCCTAATAGAATTATGATTCATACTTTCTTTTGGAGTAGGATTCCTACTCCACTTTGAAGAAGGATTAGGTGTACTATATAAAACCATAAAGGATGGTCATAAAGAACTCAAACAACAAAGCAAAGAAATCACTTATCCAAAGGTAAAGGTACATGAAAGGATTAGTTGTTAGGTTATTGTTTTAGTACTATATTCTTATATAGGGTAAGGATATGAGGGTCTAAAAGATTCGAGAGGGTTATGAGAAAGCGACAATGTCTAAAAGATTCGAGAGGGTTATGAGAGAGCGACAATCACTTGTACTCTTTTGAGGTTGTGTTTAAGAAATATTTGGTCGATTTCGTCAAATCTTTTCTCTCTCTCTCGTCGTGATTTCTTCAACGCCGTTATTTTAATTCTCTCTACGAAATTCATCTTTTTTATTCGTGATGTCGTGCACGCTAGTACCATATCTCAAAAAGTATAATCCAGTTCGGAAGCTACTACATATAAAAAGGGTATCCAAGTTAAACATTAATTATAGAGGTGATTCATCTTAAGATTTCTAATCTAACTTGCTTAATTTTAATTTTATACGCGCACAACGTTTATTCAAAATATGAGATTCCGAATTTGGTTTGTTGTGTCACATGCTTCTTTATTTCCTTGTTCCCTCCCAATTTAAATGGCAAAGACATAGGTCGAAACTCAATAAAATCCAATATTCTCGCCTTCTGGTTTCTGGCCTACTTAGAATATGTCGACTTCTTAAATTCAGTTTTTTGTTTTTATTTTCTCTTTATTTTTCTGTATTATCTGTGACGATATTACTATTTTTTCATTTTGTTTCTTATTTTTTGACTTAAAAAAATTAACAGCTGTTACATTATATTTACTGCCAAAGACAACAATGAAAGTCAGAAACCAGAGCTTTTAAGACAGTTGAAGCGGCTCTAAAAAACAGTAAGAATGGAAGTACGTGTCCTGGATCGGCGTAGGACTATCTACTAATGTTGCAAGGCACTGGTCAGTTCCAACTGTACGTGCATTACAAAGCTGACTTGCGAAATTTCACACAATGGGTGGGTTCAGTTTGGCTTAAAGCTAACTTATATCTGTACTGTCTACAGTAACTAAATTTTAAAATATATATTTTTAAGATGGGTTAATAATAAGATTGTAGTAAAAAGTATAATGAGTTCAGCTGTACTAACCAAAATCGTATACGACTATTTTTCTGTGCATACTACCTCTTGCAACAGTCAGAATTCAAATATTTAAACCATCACCCAAAAGAACACACCTATTATACATGCATACGTGATGGGAACACTGATAGAAACATTGCTTTGTCTCCATCTATATTTTTATCTGAAACATCTGTGTTCCAAACGGTCTTTCCCACTGTGATTTAGGCCATGTATAATGGTATAATGTCAGCTGTCTATAAATTTTATCGCATAAGATACGAGATGATGTGAAGGAGAGAAAGAGCATAAAGAATTAGATCATCTCTCATGCAGTAGTCGACTGTAACATGATAAACAAAACACATTATGTTATGAAGAAGTTGTTTATAGAGGCATATAAAAAGATAATTTATTGTATGATCTATCTTTAATGTTGTTTATAAAAAATATAGATATTATGATCTTAGACCCTAACGGCCGATTGGAGACGGCTAAAGACAAGAGCTTTATTACGATCTTAATCTAAACAAATGAAGACTGGAAAAGGTTGGGTCAAAAGGTTAAGGTACGAGAGGCCTTTAAGCACAAGTGGGCGTTGGATCATGGGCGATGATGACGAGATAACTCACGGTCGCAAAGCCCAACGCACCCGTGCGGCTCACATTAGTGCCCTGAGAGCGCACCCCCGAGTGACGTGGACCCGCCGTGCGCTAACCACACCGTACCCGCCGGATCCTCTGGCCTCACTGACGCTGGATCCCGTAAAACATGGGACCCACCTATCAGCGGGTGGTGCTTTGTGCTTAGAGTACTGGGGAAGCCGCTTGAGGTGGGGCCCACCAGACGACAGCCAGCACGTGCGCCTGTCCCGCGACGGGCGGCATCGGGGCCTCGCGGGGCGTTCGATTTGGCCGCAGGAGATCCCGCCCGCCCGAGGGGGGACCCACGCGTCTGAGGCCCGGCTCCGCCGGTTGGTGAGTGGATACGGCTAATCCCGCTGTTGGACCTCTCCTCCCTGTGTCCTCACATGATGGTGAATGTTTGAACCTTTTTCTCTCTCTAGAGAGGCTGAGGAGAGAGAGATAGTGTGTGAGTTTGAAAATGATTAGAACGGCAACTATCGGTTAAACCGAGCTTTAGCATATTATTACATGTTCTCTCTGTCCCGTAATATAAGTTTTTATTTTTAAAACATCATCTTATAATATAAATTTATTATAAAAATTAAAGTATAGTTATTACAATATTTTTTATCATATCCCTATTTTAGTGCTAATAAATAAATAAATAGTTATAGTATATTATTTTACTATTATTTAATAGAAGTGTATGGTCTAATAGTATTAATTTTTTAAATTTAATATCTCTTTGATCTACTAACCGATTAAGAATAGTACGATCAGCATGGCACCTTGGAGTCGCTCACCAAGCCAAGGAGGAAGGGTCGGGATGGTCATCACCAAAAGTACACGTGTACGAATGAGACTATGCGCGCGCAGCAGAATGATTGCCTTCATGGGGAGCTGTACACGTGAGAGTGGGCTTGGAGGGGGGTCTTCACCAATCACGGCCGGTCTATGGCCGCGGGGCCTCCTCGCCTCCCTCCGTTGCCGGCTTTGAATGGCATTTGCGGGGAAGCAAGCAACCACTGTAACATTTATCATTCATTAACCCGTCATTCATGGCAGAGCACGGCATGTGACTCCGTGTTTTCCCTGACCCGCTCTATTAAGATATGCTCATTTGGACTTATAAACTTACTTTATAACTTATTTGGTGCGCTCAAAATACAATATAACTAATCGTATTTTTTTAGCGTAATTAAAATTTCAAATTAAAAAATAATATATCATCGTAAACAATGCAAAAGAATAAAAATTCAAAAAAAAAGAAATTAAAAAGGTAAAAGGTGAGGCTTGGTGCTTAGATCGTCGCGGGAAGTGGCTCAGCCTCCGCGCCACTTGCCGTCCTCGTCCTCGTGGGTTCATTGCTCGCTTCTGGTCGCGCGCATCATCATTGCTCGTTCCAAGTACCCAAAACCTCGCAAACGTGACGTACCGGACATCGAACAGCAACGACAAGTATCTGGCAACAACTAGGTTGACTCGATCACGGGTTTAACGCACTGAAATTCTGGAGCTTGATCTTTTGCCAAGCCCCTCAAGATGTATGGTAAGATTCGTCAACGTACAGATAAACATATGAAACATACAGCAAAAGAATAGGGAGGATATCGCCGCAAGATGAAAGCTACACAGCCATACCTATCCTGAAATGAATCGACTACTAGCGAGCCATCTCATTCTTGAAAGCAATCCTCCGTCGGATATATGCTTGGGCAGATCAAGAATTTGGTAGACACCAACTCGGAAGAAGCATACTTCACCTTAGTGAATGACACGGGAAATGAACCAAGAGGCTCATATATACGCTGCCCGTAGTGGAAAGAACGGTAGCTGGGCATTGAAGCCCGTAGTGTAGTACCGCACGTATTTGGCATGATTTGTTATTTAGAAATCTATTTATTAGGTGTTTGATATTGTCTATTAGTTAGACAAGTTATTATTAGATTGAATTGTTAGAGATAAGTTTTCTTATAGATTATTTCTTAGGAGAAGTTGGATCGTCCCTATAAAAGAGATAGCATGTATCTATTATGAAGGAAGAAAAGATAAATAAACAAGTCCTTAATCCCTAAAGTCCAGCTATGGCTATTCTTTTGGTCAGCTATTCTAGATCTATTCATTTCTCAATCGGTGCCCACTTTCGTCTAGCGCCGTTCTACTGACATGATCCCACAACCATTGCAGTGATACTGATGTTTTGAGACCTGGGATCACAAATAGAAATATCAGCAAAGCATACTCCCACATATCAATCAGAATAAAATGTGATATCTAAGAATCACAAAATTCCCCTTACTGACATGATCATCGAAGAGTTTGCATATTTGACAAAAGTAACTCCCCATGCAGACACCACAATTGATGCATATTTGCCCTACCTGGTAAGAAACAATTAAATTTAAATTACATCTAAGAATCACAAAATTCCCCTTACCGACATCATCATCCAAGAGCTTGCATATTTGATAAAAGTAACTCCCCATGCAGACACCACAATTGATGCATATTTGCCTTACCTGGTAAGAAATAATTAAATTTAAATTACAACGTGACAAAATATAATAAAAGAGATGGGGTCATATACTATATTGTTAAACAGTTTGGTTGCTATTAAGCAACAACAAATTAACACTAGTTTAGAGATGTACCTCTTGTTCAGTGCCACACATTGAGCAGACAACCTAATTAAAGATCAATCAAACTCAGTACAGCCGCAAGTGTAATCAACATTACCGAGTTAAATAATACATGTTCAGAGAAAGCCATAAAACTGACCTACCGCACTACATGGCGTGGAACTTCATGCCACTTTGTTGTATCAACATCAATTGAATTCTGACAGTACAGTACAAAATATAGATGACATGAATCAGTTTCTCAGTTCTATGTTATCAATCAATTCATGTCCCAAATGTTCTACAGAGACATAAAGTAAAAGGCATGGAATTTGCATTCCAAAAATGCAACAATTAAAGCATGACTTAACGAACTGTGAACCCTGAATGTTTCTCTGAAGCATTCAACTGCAGAAAATCTGATCTTGTCAACATCTTGCAAATACAAAGAATTACTTTCATCCTAATTTCAGTACATAGTCAGGTAGTAAATCCAATTAGCAACTTCATAACAAAGTTGGAAAAGCACTATACAAAAAATGTGAGTGATCTATGAACCGATGGTCACAGGAGCAAAGACACTCTCTATTGCAAACTGAAGGAGAAACAAGGTACACAAGAGTGGGTGCACAAATATAACCAACCTTTTCCTGTAGAGAGTTTTGTTTCTACATCAACTAAATTATCTCTTCACAACAGCGATATAAGAGATAACTAGTATAATGCTTTCAAAAGTTCTCTGGTCAATGGTCATATTTTTGTGTGTGAGTTATAAAAAGGGTGTAAAGCTGTTGTTGTATCCCTGTATTCCCCTCTTTTGCATAAATGAAATAGAAATACAGCATTCCTGCGCTATTCTTACAGAAGAGACAATAAGAACACTGGTTGGTGCTGTAGTTTTGGTTTGATCACTCTAGTACAAGCAACGATAAAAGCAAACTTAAAAGATAAATATCAATAAATAAGTTTGTTAATATAAATGAGAATAACATGCAGTACATATCTGACTGTTAAGCATTCTTCCAGATGAACTATCACAGCAAATTATACCTTTGCTTCATTGTGGCAGTATCTTTATTGCAGCATGGAGCCCGTATCTGGCATCTCCTTCGATAATGCCTACACCTATAATCAGAGCAGGTATTTGTTAGTATGGAGTTTCCTAACCAAACTATTGGTCTAAGACTGCAATTAAGCAGAAAACATAAAAGCTAGAGCAAGAACATACCCATACTGCATTGATCCTTTCTTGAGTTTCTCATGATTGGTGGACTTTGAACCTGTGACCTCCTCTGTGTAATTTCCATCAGATGATATGGAGCTCTGTATATGTGTTTCTTCATTTCGTTCAACTTTTAGGCGTTGATGAATAGCTGACTCAAGAAGGTCCGCGGTACCCATCTAGTCTAAGTTTCACAGCTAAAGCAACTATAGAGTAGCAGATAAAACAGATGGACAGAAACACCTGCAAATCTGGTTATACATAGCAGGATGATTCTCAGTGCATAATACAATCTGAAACCGTACAAACGGAGGAAACCACTGCAAGCACTTCTGGACTGCAGCATACTTCTAAGGCCAGCATATGAACACAACACCAAAGTAGCTGAACAGTTCCAACCAGCAAAACCCCAACAGACTGTCATTAAAAAGTACAGCTACAGTACTAACTGTAGGTTGAATGGAGCTCTAGAATAATGAGCTGTGAGCAGAAATTTACTACTCAATAGGGATATGTCCCTGAGAAGCAGTCAAAAGTAATCTGAACACATGACCCTCTTTTTGGAGGGAAAATACATGACCCTTCGTCACTGAATTTAACCTGGTGTCCATTCCCAATCTCTGGCAATAGGAACACATGATAGCATCAAATGCCAAGAAACACACAAAAAAACACGATGGTTCAAGATTACATGCTCACGACTTGACATAATAGCATCATATACATTGCTCGAACATGTTAGTAAGCCTAACTCCAGGAGCTACCAGCTTCATCTTTGATAAGAAGAACTGAGCCGAATATTTAGGCAAAAAACCATGCCTTACATATGTTAGCTTATTTCAATTCTTCCATTGTAATTTCCTCAAGAAAACTGACATGCCTTACATTTTATATATCCAATGAAGTGATTTTTCTTATATGCTTTGCTGGTACGAGCCTGAAATTTAAACCATCTATGTTCCTAACAAATTAATAAAGGTCATCTTTATCACTGGTCATATAAAACAGTGAGCATGCATAAGCAAATCATTTTCCAAATTTTCTTCCAACAAGGTTAAAGAAAACTAGTAGCCACTATATAGCAGTGGACCACATATTGCTGCCTTCTCTACAATCATCTTTGCACCTGAGGTGCACAACTGCGTAAACATGCTTGTCAAGAAGAATGGTGTTTTTTTCCTAATCCTATCATGCTTAGATAGTTATATTAAAACAATGGATATTCCCTTAGGTTCAATGAAAGTGTGGCAAGGTAGTAGTAGAAAGTGGGGAGTAATAAGGTACATCGTACTCTTCAACATCAAGACTGATCATGGGCTATTCTATCTTGACTGTCAATTTTTCGATCACATGACTCGAGCATAAAATTCCATCTCTACAGTGACGAAACCACATTTAGCAGTACGAATGAGAAGCACGGTACACAATTAACAAAACTAGTGAAGGCACTCGCATTTTGCATGCGTCTGGAAGAGATAACATGAACCAAAACTGATACCAAACTGGTGCGCATTTGCATGCCAATCAAACGCATACGGCACCAGCGAACAAATAAACGAACTAAACTGGCAGTTCGGCATCAGTTACAAACAAAATTCCTACTATTTCGGCAAAAGCACATTTTAGTTAGTTAGTACACTAATTCGTGAGCAAGTCACTCCCGCCTACGCTGTTGCGTGATCAAACAGCAGAGCAGATGCATCACCACCATTCACCACAGCACGCGATCAAACAACAGGGTCGTATATGCAGACGCAGACGAACGAACGAAGCATCCACTTACCTAATCGAACCGATCGAGGAACAGATAAATCAACAGCTAGTGCTAGAAAGCAAGCGATCCAACGAGCAATGTATACACGCGACACGGAGAAACCAGGGGAAAAACAACAGAACCGCGGGCGATTCCACCAACATCCGACGGAGCGCCCCGCACGGGGCCGAGACCGAACCGAGGAGAGGAGAGCACGCGGCGCGGTCGCCCTCGGGAGCGCCGTTCGCCGGCCGGAGCAGCTCGAGCGGATCCGGCGTCCGAATTGGGGGATTTGGGGGCTGGATCGAGTGGATTTGGTGTGTGCGCGCAGTAGAGTTTTGAGTTGCGATGGAATACGTGAAGTGTGCTCTCCTGCTCTAGCGACTGGCGCGGCGACGAAGCGTGCAGGCCGGGGTGTATTTAAAGGCCGCGGCCGAGGCGAGGTACGCATTCGACATCGGTCGGTCACACCTGACTCGAATGCAAACCGTTTCCGTTGCGTCCGGTTCTGCCGGCCTGTGCTCATGTGCTCCGAGTCTATACGCGCACGAGACCTTTTCTTCGTCGGTGTCTAATTCGAGTTTAAAGAACAAAAGATCATAGCAGAAATTGAACTATTTCATATAAAATTCATACATTCCAAATATGCCCTAAAACGTGAACCTACAGTTCTGAAAAAGGCGGCAAGTGGTTGGGAACCTTTAATCTAAGAAATTGTTGGCCCAGGTTGTTTCTGGGGCCATGGTCCAACACTCAACTAAGCCACGCATATGGGTTTGAAAGTATCCCCCTCGTGTTTTCTCCAAATGCAAGGCTTCGGGAAAATATGGGCCTGTTTTTTTCGACTATGGATTTTGATTTTTAGCTAAATTTTTAAATTTTAACTGTTTATGATACAAATTACGGTGAAACAGATACTCACTTGTAATTTTAGCTAGTACAAATGTTAGGCTTTTAACGTGTAGATCGTTTAACTTGTAGACCATGTCTTAAAAAAATACTGCGTTTAAAAATTAGATACTATAGCAAAAGCTAAAAACCGCTGGCTTATGAGGTAAAGAACATGCCCTATATATTGCATGTTTTCGATTCATGAATAGGCTGAAGCGTACTGATTATCAAATATTCGGTAAGACAACAATTAATAGCTGGCAGCTTCTTCCGATCAAATCGAGCAAAAGATTTGATCGAATCGAAGTCACATGAAATGCGAGGAAAACTAGTTGCCCCGTATGAGATGAGGTTGAACAAACACCCGGCCCACGGGCCACGAGTTGCCATCCTGTTAACCTGACGGAGAGCAACCTTGTCATTGCCGGATGTCTAGTCTACAGTCTTTCAGTTAAAGTATGACTGACAACTTCAGTACAACTGAGTGAGGTATGACAAATTGACAACTTCAGTATAACTGAGTGAGGTAACATTTGCCGGAGGCCAATGACTGCACTGAACCGATGATGGCCAGAAAGGTCACTTCAGTGCACCTGTGGACTGTGGATGCGATGTTATGGAAGTTACATGTCCCAATCTTGTTCCAGTTGGGATCTTGAAATTTAATAACCTCATCAACTTGATGCGACCAATCAATTTCAGCCTAAAGCAGGGCCCAACCGTCGAAACTCAAAAGCATGTCCTCCTCACGGAGCTGCTTCCTTTCTAATGTTGATGAACTTGCTATGGCTTGTAGCAGAGGTAACAGTGATACGATATCTGCTAGAGATTGATCATCAACACAAGTTACAAAATAAATATTTCAGAAGAAATCACTTAGATGTGAGCTAACTTCCAATGAGAGAAGGCTCACCTGCGTGTGTAGGATTGGTGAATGATAACATGGGAGGTCCCTCGCATTGTTGATGGAATCAGTTTCTGAAGCATATCTCGTGGCTGAACAGAAAATTGAATCAGGCATGGCATATACTGTATCTGTGGTGCCGGTGTCACTACACCTCTAGCTCATGCTCTATATGGACAGCTAATGGCCTCAAGTCAGTACTAGTATATTTCATATGGCACGAACAAAAAATAAGGTGCGCAAGAATTAGATTATACAAGCAACAGGCCCACAAGGGGAGAAAAAATTTGACGCTTCTTGCTTCAGACACACGGAGAACAAAAAAGCTGTGGTGTTTCACTGCATGGCACTGCTTGAGTGTGTGTGTGTGTGTGTCTTCTTGTAGGCCCTGATGAATGAGCAAAAAATATCAGCATGATAGCATATGATCCTCTGTTTTAAACAAATGTTCTAGTGGGTGCTTATCACTAGATGAGCCTCAAGTTGGATTAGGAAAACAAATGCACATTACGATATGAGCAACGGAACAACCTCATGAGCACCATTTTAAGCTGCAATGCTGTATTTACTTGGTTTAAAAAAACTCTAGACATCAAATACCATCTAACAGGACCAGCATACCAGAAGGCACTACAGAATACATGTACCAGTCATTATACAGTTGCTAAGGCCATTATATTATATACTTATATAGTAAGATAAGCCCAACATAACACTGTCATCAGCAAGAAAATTTTCGTTCAACACTTCAACTCCCAGAAAAAAACAAACTTTTCAACAAGAGAGAATTTAGAGAAGAAATACCACTATAGGAGAGTGGAAAAGCCAAAAAGGACAACTGCATAGCTGGTGTGGGCGATTTTGGTGGATGGATGCAGTGATCTGATAAGGGAGGAAGAAGGCTGAGACGAGCGTCAGGATTGGAGTGAAGAAGGTAGAGAGGATAATCGTGCTCGCCCTCGAGCGGCCGGAGGGATCCCTGACTAGCCAGCACGTCCGAGGCTCTGAGACGCCTGAGTTTAGTGGGAAAACATGTTTTATTGCCTGCCTTCTCAATACACAATTGGTCCTCTTATATAGGACTTACAACTGGACTCAAACTTAGCATATATAACCGAATTGGAAAGCAACTTGGAAGCCTACCTATAATCCGACACAGACTCCTTAACTTGCAACAATAAGACTTTCCTACCTAATAGCAATCCTTCCAAACCGAAACAGACTCAACGATGCGCCAACTGTAGGTCATCACCATGCTGTTGCCATTCACGCATTGTCAGCTGACGCCCCAATCCCTGCTGCATCTCCAGCCAATGCAGTCCGTTGATTGACAGATCTCCTAGTATAATACTTGCCCCAATAAGAGTCTACAACAATAGCACAAAGACTTACAGTCTCACACTGAACTTGTTAAATTTGCAGATAATGGCTAGGCATAAGCACGATAAAGTGCATAGCATTCTTAGATTTTGTTCAGTCTACTGTAACACGGCATTCTTAGATTTTTTCAGTCTACTGTAACAGTTTTTTCATACAAGTCTAATGCCAGTACCTGCCAAAATGAAACAAAAATGAGCTAAGCTAGAAATAGATTGGTCAGTCATGCAATTACATGCTCTTAGACGACTTGATAACCTTAGAAGCCACAACATAGCAGCATTTTTTGTTGGAATAGCAAGAGGAACTCCCAACAAGGAAACAAAGAATTAGCTATTCTTCTGTATAGACTTTCTTTGCAATTTCATTTTGTTCAAGATTGAACGTGAACAGTAATGACTTACATGGGGAATTCAACAATGTTAGTCAGAGATAGAAATATCAAACCCGAGTCCCGGATGTTTTCATTTCATCTCCTCTAGATATTGAACAAACTAGAATATGGAAGAGGTGGGCCAAGTGCCTTGAAGGGTTTAGGAGTTTTGCTATATTTCTTCTATATAGAATTTCTACTAGGTCTTGAACTGTAACTACTAGGTCTTAGTGTCTTACATGGAATTCAACAATGTCAGTCAGACATAGCAATATCAAACCCGCACGTTTGAACTGTAACTACTAGGTCTTAGTGTCTTACATGGAATTCAACGTCAGTCAGAGATAGCAATATCAAACGCACGCGTTCTCATTTCATTAGAAAGGGAAAAGCATCTCCTCTAGATATTGGACACCTAAAATATGAATATGCCAGAGGCAGGCCAAGTGAATTGAAGGCAAAAGGCAAACAACAATATGCATCTAGATAGGTCATAGTATGTACGAACATATAGTATGCACTCACTGCACTCAAACCAAAAACAAGTCGCGAAAAATTCCGAAAAAATTTATGGATATATTTCATGGTTTACTCCATCTATGTATAAAATTTTACGTTCAAATTCATTCTATATTAAGAATTCTCTTTTTTGGCACTCTGCACATCGAATGAATTTGAATTTAAAATTTTATACATAGGTGGAGTAAACCATAAAGTACATCTAGAAATTTTTTAGAAATTTTAGCGACTTTTTTTACTTTGAATGCACGGTGAGTACATATGTAACGCCTAGGCCGGATTTGGCCCAGCCCAGCCCACGCAACGCCCTTTAAGAGAGAGAGAGAACCAGGGGGAGAAGCAAAAGCCGATTTGCTTTTCTCCTCCCCTGTGCTCACCCAACACCGCCGCATCCACGCTTTATTCTTTGCCGCCGCCCCCACCGGCCGGCCGGCTGCTGCCGCCTCAGGCCGCCGTTCTTGCCCTCCCGCCATCGTCGTGTGCTGCTGTCGTTGCTCGACGCCGTTGTCGCCCGCGCCGCCGTCTCTACCCCCTGATGTTGTGCATCGCCGCCTGCTGCCGCGCCTCCCCCACTGACACCAAGCGCCGTTTCCCCACACGCTAGCGCCGCCGTCGCCTAGCGCTACCGCCCGCCCGCCGCCTCGCCTCCCCTTTGCCGCGCCTACTCCACAGGCGGAGGAGGCCCGCCCAGCGAGAGGAGAGGGGAGGGCCTGGTTGGGAGAAGGAAGGAGAGAAGGCCATTAGGGTGAAGAAGAGAAGAAGGGAGCGCCGACCGTGAGGAAGAGAAGGGGAAGAAGAAAGAAGAAGATGCGAGAGCCGGCCGACGGAGGGTAAGGAAAGGAGAGGAGGAGAAAAGAAAAGAAGAGAGGAAGGAAATGAGGAAGAAGAGAAAGGGAAAGTCCGATCCGCTGCCAGATCTGTCAAATCCGGCTAAGGAAAGGAAGCTAGTGTCCCGATCCAGCCGCTCGAGGCTAGGGTAACACTTCGAAAACCCTCTTCCTTGTGAATTCATCGATTCTTGTAAAAGTTAGTATGTCGACACCTAGGATTGATTCGTGTAGCCATTAAAATGTCGCTTATTAAAATGGATGCTTGGACTAAAAACGGTGTTGCCACTGCTGATATGTTGATTCGTGGCGGGTGGGGGGAAAGGAGAAAGAAAGAATGGAAGGAGGGAGGAGTGATCCTACTAGCGAGTACTGGAGTAGTAGTAGCATCTGATAATAGTAGTTAGTAGTTCATAAATTAAAAAGGTCAATTAGTATAACTGACTGAGGAGAGAGAGATCAACAAAAAGAAAGAATAGAGGTCTTGTCTTTTCAGCCCAAAAGCGAGCGAAGAAACATTAAGCGTGCAGAATTCAATTTGCGAGTATAAATAACGAAATCGCTGAAGTCTTGGATTGGCTGAGCACCAGGACAACGGAAGGATGTTCGGTGAGAGAGGAATTGGTTGTGTCGGGTTTATGCGTAAGAGCGATGTTGTTTGCCCGTATGTGTTTGTATTGCGTTAGTGATGAATTGAAATGGGTAATACTTATTCAGGTGGAGGTTCAGGTTTGATGCCGTCCACGCATCGTCCGCCATGTTAACAGGCAAGTGCATGGTAGAACAGTGAATTGTGATGGATGCTTGCTATTCGTGTTCCTATGCCATGATCTATAGTGTTTATGAGTGATGTGCATGATTACATGCTAAGCATACTTTGATAAGTGCTACTTATGATTAAATGCCAACATTGAAAGCATATTGCATCATGCTTTGCACTCATACCCAGACAACAAGACCTACTTCGGTACACACTCCATGGGAGTGGAGTTTGGATTCCCGTATAAAAGAGGATAGGAATTGGGTGGTTCATTGACGGGTGAATACTCCGCTATATCGGTATAAACTACAGTTACAGATGCATTGCATTGCATTGCATGAAAGTGACAGAGAAAGTGATACACCTACAGAGATTCCGGAGTTTACAGTTTACAGTGTGAAATTGATTTATAGTTTACAGTTATGGTTTTGATTTACAGTTCACAGTCGTAAAATTGATTTACAGTTTATAGTTATGGAGTTGATTTACAGCTTACAATCATAAAATCGATTGAATTGCTAAATTGATGTTGCTGTTTTATCGTGTGCTTGTTGAGTCTTTGGACTCACGCTTGTTTTTTTAGAGAGATCCGGATTGACGGCATGCATGGAATGGGAATAGTCCTTTTTGCACTGTACATATGAAATAACAACTTAGCCTTACACTAGCGTTTATGTTTAATCTGGTGTTAAGTCTTTTGTAGCTCGCCGTTTGGTTTAGTTTGCTTAGGAGCCCGTGGTGGTGAGTCCCTATGGTCATGGAGCTCAAAGTTCAGTTTTTGTAAAGGTTATTTGCAATATGAAGTTAGCTAGCTTATTGCTATTATCTTATATTCTTATGCTGGTTGCTCCCAGTTGAGACGATAAGTGGGTGGTGGTAGCATCCTGAGCCCTGTGGAGGGCCAGGGTGTTACACCATACTATATGTTTCCTAGTACGTAAAAGCTAGTTTGAACTTTGAAGAATGAACCAAAACAGATAACAAAATATTAACCAAGGGTGCATTCTTGGGCAATATTTGTTTGTTTTAAGATCTACTAGTTCCACAGCTATACCAATGAAGTTGTACGCATCTCAGCAGATGATGCAAAATAACTGCTTGGCCGATTGCAATTTGTTTTTCTAGATTGCACTCTTCGAATGTATGATATTGGTGTTACAGTTGGACCAGTTGGAATCAACTAATGTAAATTTTGGCAATACAAGTGGGAGTAGCAGCAAAAGAGGTATTAGTAAAAGCATATGTATAAGCACTGTCAAAATTTGTTTAAAACTTAAGTCAATTAACTCACAGCAACAATAAAAGCTCAAGCTGATTTTTCCCAGCCTACTTCCTCCTCTCTTGGAAATGCTTGAGGAGAGGCGGTGTCCCCTGCATGAAAGAAGTTGCCTCAAAATCATGGGTTGTTCATCATAACTGAGAAGTTGGAACAAATACTACCACAAAGGTAAAATACTGACTATCTATTTTATGCTAACCTGGTTAACGCTCTTGATCTATTTTCCATGCAACTAAACCATCCAACGGTTGGAAAAACTTCAAAGCACAATTTGGTTTGCTTAAAGATGGTGTAAACATAAACATCACTCATGGAAATGCAAAGAGATTGAGTTTCATGGTCCCAGGGAGTTCATCTTGTGAAGTTCATAGACTTGACGAGCTGAATCTGAGGAGTTACTGATGCATGAACTCTGAGCCACGCTCATAGTTTGTTTTCCTTGAATACCCATCCAATATGTCAACATCACAATTCAGTTTTGCTGAATGAGAAACATCGAACCCAATTTACAGTTTTTGTACTGCACTATATTTTGTCAAGGAGGAAAGCAAAGTGCTGGTGCAACACCAGATCGTCTCACTAATTCCGCATTAACAAATCCTGCATCCTTCATCTTTAAATGGCTATTATCAATGAAGACAACTAGGACAAATTGGTCAGATTTCATGCTATCCTCCTGTATCCAGTTAAACAACTTAACAGATCCACCTCCATTTCCCTTATTTCCTGCATTCTTACAATTTAGCAAAAGCTTGTTTTCATTGCACTTGTCATTCCTCCCATTCTCTATGATAGTATTGATACTAAATTCATGTCCAATCACATGGATGGGAAGTGGAGTTCCACAGAATTGAGAAGCAGCACCAATGTAGATCTTTCGTGCATCACCAAAAGTTTCATGGTATTTCTCTTCTTCCAATGTGAACAGTCCAATTTCTTCAAGAGTGCTGCTTACATCACTTTGTTCTGAATAGAAATTATCTTTGGTGTCCTCTTCTGGACCGTTTCCTGCCAAAGTTTCTCGAGAGTTTCTTCTCGATTCTGTCCAACCTTCAGATTTTTTGTACATTCCTACAAGTGCATTTGTTACATATACATCAGAGATCAGACCCATCTTTATAATGGAAGCATGCAGTTGTCTTCCCAAATCAATAGCACGTAGATCAGCACATCCCCGTAGGATTCTTGCAAAGGTAACACGGTTTGCACGCAATCCACTGTGCTGCATCTTCGAGAAAAGTTGAAGAGCTTCATCACTGCATCTGTTCTGAATATAACCCAGCATTAACATTGCATATGAATTCATGTTCCAACTCCTCATGCTATGAAAAAATCTACAAGCACTAGAAATGCATCCGCACTTGACATAAAGGTCTATGATAGCATTTCCAACAATGACATCCAAGTATTCAGAACCAATCTTTACAAGATAGCAATGGATCTGCTCACCAGCCTCCTTTGCTCTTATACCAGCACATGCACCAAGAACAGTTGAGAAGGTGAACTGATCAGGATGAAGACCAGAATGATATTCCCTGCAAAAGAGTAGGAGGGCTTTCTGTGGCAGGAAATTCCAGCAATATCCAGAGATCATGGCATTGGTTACAGCTAGATTTCGTGGAAACAATGTGTTAGAGAATAACTCAGCAGCACCCTCAATGCGATGGCATTTTGCGTACATGTTTACTAGGGATGCACTAATGAAATCAACAAGCAGTAGCCCAAGTTTAAGAGCTAAAGAGTGAATCTGCTTTCCCTTGTCCATGTCTTGAAGTCCTGTGCAGGCATTTATGATAGTAGCAATACAATGCTGATCAAATGGTACTCCAGAGTTTCTTAACTCTCTAAAATAACCAAATGCTTTTTCAAATTGGAGGTTCTTGACACAGCCTGCCATGACTGCGGCCCATGATACAACATCTCGTGATTGCATAGTTTTAAAGATTGATTCCACGTGCATCCATGATCCAAGTTCAGAGTATATTGATATAAGAGCATTGCATACATTAGTATAAGAGAAGCTTCCAGCTTTCAAAGTATAAGCATGTATTTGTTGAACTTCCTCTTTAATATGACAGATATCTAGCACGGTAACCAAATCTCCTTCCCTTAAACTGAGACCCGAAGAAAGAAGATCTTCCGCAAGTTTCACTGCTTCATCCTGACAATTGTTTGAGCGATAACCTGAGATAGCCAAAGAATACAAAGATGCATCACGCCTTCTAACTGCAGCAACAAGCTTTCCAATGTACTGAGTCTCACCTACCCTCCCGGCTGACTTGATCAGCTCAGACACAATAAAACAATCTCTTCCCAACCCCACTTTAAGTGCATAGACATGAATGCTTCTACAAAGCTCAAACATTCCCAGAATAGCAGCAACGCCAGCACCTACCCTCAATGTCACCACATCCATTGCCATACCAACTCGATGCATATCCCTACAGAGCTCAGCAGCCTCCACAAAACATCCATTCTCAACAAAACCTGAAATCATTGCATTCCAAGCAACCGAGCTCTTCACCGGAATGTCATTGAACGCCCTAACAGAATAGCCCACATTGCCACATTTTGCATACATATCAACGAATCCAACTTCCACAAACCTATCAACACCCAAGCCAGACTTGACCACCAATCCATGCACCATGAGCCCCAGCTCCATGACACCAGACCTGCTACAGGCATTCAGCACCGACGAGATGACGAAACGGTTTGGCTTCACCTCAGAGGACAAGAGCTCCTTGAACAGACCAATGGCCTCGACGCAGAGACCGCGGCTGGCGTGCGCGGCAATGACGGTGCACCAGGACACGACGTCCCTGTGTGGCATTTCGTCGAACAGGTGCCGGCAGGCCACCAGGGAGCCTCCTTTGGCGTACGTGTCCAGCATGACGTTGCATACGAGCGCGTCGGGGGCAAATCCGCGCTTAAGGACGTGCCCGTGGACGGCGCCGGCGCCGGCGGCGAGCGCGTCGCGAGCGCAGCGCCGCAGGAGGCGCACGTAGAGGCGTGCCTCGGAGGACGGGAAGAGGAGCTCGATGGGGCCCACGATCTCCAACACTGCGGAGACGGTTCCGTGCGCCCCGCCGCCTCGAGCACCTGTGGTGACGGCGGCGGCGGCGGAAGAGAGGAGCCTAGATGGGGTCGGCTTGGAGGGGAGTGCGGAGTGAAGGAGTAGCAGAGGGAGAGACCGTAACATAAGAGAGGCAGTGGATGGGTCACCGGAGATGGGCGACCGCGGTGGAGGAGGAGGAGGACGGATCGCCACGGGCATAGTCACCGGCGGCTGCGGTGATAGGCTTGGAGCTCAGAGGTGCGGGCCCAGTTTCGTCAGAGACATGGGCTAGAGCTATGTTGTTGCAAGCTCTGGTGCAGTGGTGCGGCCGCGCAGGGTCCGCAGGGATCAGGGATGGACTCGTCAAAATATTCGAGCCTCTCCTGACCGTCCGATCATAATTCTGAGGGCCTGGATTTACCCGGATGATTAGTTCAGTGGTTGCCCTTTTCCATGCGCTAGGTGCCTCTCGTCCTTGCTTAATCCCCTTCGCTAATCACCTGCACCACGACTCTTCATCATCTAGTGAGGGACCGGCTGCCTAAGAGCGATTTCCATCTGAAAGGAGGGGCACAATGAATTTATTCTCTTCAGAACAAGAAACTCTAGGAATTCATCTCCTAACAACACAAAACTTATCTATCTCAGATAAAAAAAAATCACCAGCAAAAAAGAATACTGAGATCAAATAGCTAGAACCTCTCTCCATATACATAGGTTTTTACCCCCTAATCCTAGCTTCATCTCTACCTATTTATTCATGAAAACATGTCGTCAGCATCGAGAGGTGGCAGCAATTATATGGAGGAAGCTCTGAGCTGGGTTGCTAGCAGCGGGGCGCTTGCTAAGGATCGAAGGCAAGATCAGTGCCCCCAATGCTTTCAAAAATTTCAAAATTACCCTCAATTGCACTAAATTACCACTTTTATTTTAAACAAGTTAGGGGCCTAAAGTTCTATAAGTTTTCATCCATAAGTTGTGCACTAAGTTACCATCTGTAGTTCAGTAAGTTTTCATCCCAAGTTCAAAATTATCATCAGTTTTGGTGTTTTTGGGTTAAAAAAAGGACAATTGTAGTCTAAGTTACCATTTAAAGTTTCAACAAATTACCACCGAAATTTCTATAAGTTTTCATCTATCTTTTTGTTGGTAGCATAAATTAGCTAGACAAATCACCTCATTTTACTAACTTCACTTTTTACATGCTTAAGTACTTTCAGCCTAAATAACATCAGCATAAAGAAATGTTATATCATATTGTAGCATAAGTTACCTATGTTGATTTCATAAGCTATCACAACATATAACCATTCCCTCTTTTACTTGCCATGAACCTGGAGGAAACAAGGGATTGACTATAGAGCACATAGGTGCTTTAGTCTTATAGAGCACTCACTTTTTTCTTTTGTTTATGGAATAATCTTAAAAATATTTGGTCTTCTATTCATAACATTTAACACTAAATTATGTCTTGTAACTCAAAAAATTCAAAAAATATAACTAAAAAATAAAAGTTATCATCTGGATTTTTGATAAATTACCATTTGTTGGACCCTAAGTTGCCACTGATAGCATAACAAATCATTAACATAAGTTTAAAATTACCACCTCACTTGGAAGAGCTTTGTAAAAGCTACTTTGGAGATCTTCCCTATGTTTCCATAGATAGGCAACCTCACCCATGTAAGCCAGAACTAAGCAAGGATATACAACTATTGTGAGTCCATGCTGCTGATCCATTGGAAGATCGGGACCAACCCCCTCATCAGGTGGTATCAGCGCTTCAGTTGACCGGTAGAAATTTATTGTATCCCTAGTTATTAGATTGATTTTTATTTTCTATAGTCCAGAAAAAAATACCCCACAAAAAGAGTTAATTCCCGCTATCCAAGCCCCGTTGTACCTTTCAATCTATTAGTTTTGGTTTATTAAATTGATTTTGCGTCCATTTTAGCATTGTCTAGTTGCTGGCCATATCTTTGTTCCTATAAAAATCCAAACAAAACAAAATTCACCAACCCCAAACCCCAATTCCAATTTGGCTGATCTTTTCCTTTCTTTGCACCGCCACCAAAAATACCATAACTTTTGATTCTGAAATCCTTTTTAAGTGAAACCAGTGCCATTAGATAGATAACTTCCTTATTCATCTGTACCTAAAATTTAGCTTCATTCTCGCAAGGCAGTTAAAATATATATGCGGTGAAATTTGACCTAAATTTCTGAATTGAATCTGCAACAATCGGCGCTTATGATTTTTGTACGAATTTTTCAATCGGTTTCCAAAACTTGGCCCCAAACCAAAACAAAAGTTGGCGAGATCGTCCAGCCGCCGGTTTGGCCGTGCACCGGTGACCGGTTTGGCCGTGTACTCGGAGTGGATCAAATTTTTGAAATTTGATTGTTTGCGACAGAGATTACGGAGAGAGATACTCACATGCGATATTGGATAGTACATATGTTGAGCTTTTAACGTGTACTACAATTAACTTGTAGACCCCGTCTTGAAAAAATATTACGTTTGAAAGTTAGTTACTATAGCAAAAGCTAAAAGCCGTTTCAAAAACCAAAAAGATCGGGCCCTAGATTAACAAAGAAGACCAAGCAGCCCTGAATAATGAGCAGGTAAAGGTTGGCAATTCGCGATGGCACCTCCATTCCGGAGGGCATTATCGACGCTTGTTGTTAGGGACGTAGGTTAGCAGGTACAACCTATTAGGGGCTGCACATAAGGAAAGACAATAATATATCTTCATATTAGAAATAGTTAGATGTATATCGTCGTATTAGAAATAGTTAGATGTATATCGTCGTATTAGAAATAGTTAAATACATATCTTCATATTAAGAATGACTAGATGTATATCTTTTATATATATAATATAGATGTTATTTTATGCTTAATGATGGTTGTATTAGATAAGATAGTTTTCATATTGTTAGTGGCTAACCTCATCTATATAAAGAGAAGAACCGCACCATTCTAATCAAATAGTAAGAAAAAAGAGTTATTTTAGTCTCTCCCAAGTTCTTTTTCCCAGCTCATGATCTCCCCTTTCCCCTAAAGCTTCTCCCCTTTATCCGTGTCACCCTGACCATTTTCTGTACGATATTTACTCCATTATGAATTAAGATTTATAACAATTTGATATCAGAGCCAACATCATGGTTTCTACTGACAAAGAGTTCAAAGCCATAAATGCCACCTTCGATAAGATAAATACTAGTCTTGCCAACGTGGAGGCCACATTGGTGGACATTGTGACTATAGTGGCCAAACTGATGGAAAAGGAGGAGAAAAAGAAGGCACGGGCAGCTGTTGCTGTGCGATCTGCGTCGGCACCACTAGCGCTGCCATCAAGAACGCTTCTCTCAATCTCATTGCCTGCGGTTGTGCTAATGTCGCCCTCGCCGAGGAAGAAGAAGGTCGCTGTCCAAAAGCTAGCCTCTCCACGGGTCATGTGTGGGCGATCACAACATCGTCGCATCTTTCATCTACCCGTTGCACCTCGTGATGGAAAGGTAAATAGTATTGCCCTACGCTCGCTCTCTTCGTTGGCAACACCTTCGTCAACGTCGGGCAACGTTAAGGTTCACGTGCCTTCGCTGTCAGCCGCCATCAGTTGCCTACTATGCACTGGCGCAATGCGTCGCGATCGCTCTTCTTAGTGGGGCATCCAAGGGTTGCTGCCATGGCCACCACCATAGCTCGAGGACGAGGTATCGCGAAAGTAGAGTGAAGTGTTACGGATGTGGGCTAGGGGGCACAACCCATTAGGGGCTACACATAAGTAGGGACATCAACATATCTAGGGGGTCCCAGGGTTAGGCTCTCCTCTATGCACCGGGGATCCTGGGGCGAAGCCTCCGCCTCCTCCTGGGGTGTCCTGGGGGTCAAACCCCCTCTTCGCCTGGGGTCCTAAGGCAAAGCCTCTGCTCGAGGGGTCCTAGGGCCAAACCCCCCTCTACCCAGGGTGTTCCGGGGCAAAGCCTCCTCCTTCGCCTCCGCCCGGGAGGTCCCGGGGCCAAGCCTTTGCATCTACCCGGAGGTCTCGAGTCCAAACCCTCTCTCTGCCCAAGGGGTCCTAGGGCTGGACTTCCACTCGCCCGAGGGATCCTGAGGCCAAGCTCTCCTCTCCACCCGGGGCTGAACCTCCTCTCCAGCTCTGAGGTGCCCTAGAGCCAAGCCTGCCCCTCCACCGAGTAGTCCCGGGGTTAAACCATTGGCACGCTTGGGTAGACTAAGGCCACACAACATCCCCGCCCAAGACGAACCGGGTGAGCCCGGGGGGGAGTCCCAAGGCCAGCCTGGGAGAGCACTATGGGGGGACCGAGGGATCGAGTCGCTCAGGAAATGATTGGGAGGGAATGGATTTGGGAGGAGGCAAATGATTTGGGGGCAGTGGTGGAAGCATGTGGAGGAACCGACCAGGGGTATTTATAGGGCAACGGCGGTCCACCATGGACCGAGTTCACCCAACCAACCAACCTCTGGGGCACGCTTGGTCTGTGGCACACCACGAGCCCGGTGTACGGAACAGTAACCCAGGGCAACCTATGGCTATGTGCCTCAAAGTCCGTGCCATCGTAGGGCCCAGCCCGAGTTGCACCAAGGACATGGCCCGTGGTCTCCGTGGAGGAGAGCGCACATTTGAAGCGTGCTCAGGCTCGCCTCCACAACCCGGCCTCGGCCAAGCCAAGCTCACCCTCGAGGATCGATGAATGGCTCACTACCGCCCTAAGGCCGCCTTAATACTAAGGTATTCTAATACACTACTACAAAAAGTGTCATCCTGGACGTCTCATCACAAATGGTTCAACACAAACCGTTAGTGATAAAGTTACCATATATGGTTCAAAATAAGAACTATTTGTGATGTCTATACTTATCACAGACGGTTTTTGTTTCGAATCGTCTGTGATATTATCACAGACGGTTAGGATTAAAAACTATTTGTGATGTCAGTATACATCATAGACGGTTTTTAATCTGAAACATCTATGATAATACCATATTATCGATTCGTGACATCTCTCCTAGGATTTCGATCTCACCCATCCATTCTCTCCGCATCGAACAGCAGGCACCGGTCTCTTCCCACCTCTCGCCTCTTATTACCCCTCTCTTTCCCCAATTTCACTCTAAGACAACACTGATGAGGATATTTCCTGTTGCTCCTAGTTCATCTACTCCTTATTTCTGCTTTCTCTCCCAAACCGAAGCGCTCCGTCCCCTCAACGATGCTGACTACCGCGTGAGCTCCTTTTCCTCCGGTTGTGATACCACGGTTCACTGCACAAGACATTGTTGTCCTAAGTGTCGTAAGAGTGTCTTGTACAGTGCCACTTCGTGACACAACAGTGACGCTACTGCTGTCTCTCCTTCATCATCGGTGATATACCCCCATCCGAATTTTTGGATGGCTAGGGTTTCACCATGTAAATCTTGATGCTCGTGCGCATAAAAATCAATTGTTGATAACTTAGTTCTTGTGATGATTGATGGGTGACTAGGGTTTCAGCCCCTATTAAATTTCATGTTGCATGATGAAGGCATGGCGACAAAGTTTATTGCACGATGATTTTGTTCTCATAAATAAGCCTGCTTTGATTCATTTGTATTCTCTGATTGCGTTGTTTTATAGCGCAATTAGAGAATATTGATGAACTGAAGGAGGCTTATTTATGAGGACGCTAGAACGCAATCACAGACGATTTTTAACTAGAAAAGTTCATGATAATAGACTATCACAGACGGTTATTAATTAGAACCGTCTGTGATATTAGACTATCACATATGGTTCTTAACTAAAACTGTTTGTATTGTATCTTATCACAAATGATTCGAGAGTTGTCCGTGATAGCCACCTGTTATCATAGACACATAAATTCAGACGGGTCAGAAACTATCTGTGATAATGGTTTTGAACCGTCTGTAATGACACTTTCTATGGTAGTGATATCTTCTCTTTTTCAGACCGTTGAAGGGATCATTGGCTCGAGGCTGTGCGCCGACCCCTTCCATAGATTGGTGCATCAACTCGGACGGGCGATTGATGACCACCCGGATCGGTGAGGGGCTACTATTGGAGGAGGGTCCCCATGCTATCTCGGGCCCACGTCCACCCCAAAACAACAGTGTCTTTTAAAAGGTCTATCCCAAGCCAAGTTCGCTAGACCAATCCCAGAGGGGTCTAGGGCCAACCCCGGGCGAGGTATGTAAGGCCAACCCTGAGGGGTCTGGGCCCAACCCTGGGTGAGGCACACAAGACCGACCATAGAGGGATTCGAGGCAACCCTAGTCAAGGTACACAATGACAACCCTAGAGGGGTTCGGGGTCAACCCGGGCAAGGTACGCGAGACCGACTCCGGAGGGGTCCAGAGCTAACCCTGGATGAGGTCCGAGCCGACCCGAACAAAGTCCAAAGCCAGCCACGAACCAACCCTAAATTCTCAGACATGACGGGACCCACGTGAGGCGATTGACGTAGACACCCCTAAAAGTGAACTAGGCTCCAAGGACAAACTTATAATTTCACTTGTCCCCTTCTCCCCTTTGATAAATAGGACTTCTTGTAATGGGGGAGGCCATTGGCATTGGGTAACCCTAGACACTTATATTGAATACATTTGTATTTGTGTGCTTCTCCTTGAGTCTCTCCGTATCTTCAGCGGTCTCCATATCCAACTAGGGGTACTTCTAATTTTACTATCCAGATTCGTACCGATGACACTTATCTATATAAAGAGAATAGCCTGTCCCATTCTAATCAAGCAATAGAAAGAAAGATTTATTCTAGTCTCTTCCCACATTCTTCTCTTTCACAACAAATGTGTTCTGAAAAATGGGAACGCTGCTGCGCCCGTGCTCACGCTCGAACGGGTTCAGAATTCAGAAACTTGAAGAGGGACATCAGAACTCAAGAGTCAAGACATTTTGCTCTTCTAGAGGAAAGAGAAGAAAATAATGGGAGCGAGCACCCCGCGCATGGAGGGACGTGACGACCAGCTCAATCGAGAATCGAGAAGAAGAATGTCGTTTTAGTACGTGCCGGCCGCTGTTAGAACGTGAAATCAACATGGAAAAACAACCTACGTGAGTTGATTATAGCCGGTCAATGTAACGAAAACGATGAGCTTTTCAACGAACGGTTACTGCACGAGATAATGGAATTGATTTGCTTCTTTGACAGAAACATATATTGTTCTAGAATAAATTGACTTCGCGTCTTGTTTTGTTTTCTGTCATTAAAATAGCCAAAATGTTACGTAGTTGGATAGTTCCATCAAGGCATAGTTTGGCATCCACAATTAACACATGTGAGCAACATGTTTTTTACCGTTTTAGCGCATGATTTAATAAGGTTTTAAAAACTCTTAAATTTACATTGGCTTGACTTCTTTCATAATTTTCCTGTAGATACCAGGTAGACGGAGACGAAGGATTGAGGACTAAAAAAATTTCTACTTCCTTTTACTTAAGGAAGATTGAATTGTTCATAATGTTACACATCTTAGCGCTACAACTCTAGTATAATAATTGTGTTTATAACTAACCTACATGCACCTCGCCGAGGGAGACAGAGAGAAACAACACAAACTACTTCGGTCCTGTTATTTATAGCTTATGGCTTTTGATTTTTTACAGTAACTAGATTTCAAACGAAGTGTCTTTTTAAGATAGAGTCTACTAGTTAATTATAGTATATACTATAGTGACTTCATTTATATCGATAAAAATTACATATGAGTTTCTGTTACTCTGTAATCTCTCTCACAAACAACTCAAAAGTCATAAGGTACAATCAAAAATCATAAACCACAGTAAAAAAGAACAGATCCTCCATCGATCATTGAAGTGCTCTTCTCCATCGATGGCAGCAGCCGAGTATGCAGTGAGCCCTCCAGAGTCTCAGGAAGCTAGTTCCATGATCACGAGGCAGTGAGGGCACTGTTGTACATGTAGAATTAAAAGATGGTTAGTGACAAGGACGAGAATTAAGTTAGGTTTTGGAGCGACTATAATAAACAAGGAAGATATAAGACACAAACACAAAGCGCACAATGATGGCTCAGAGTAGATCTAGAAAAATATGGGTGAATTGTTTTGGACTAATGGTTTATGACTTAAATATTTGAATTCTGCCTGTTCGCGAGAGGCAGTATGTAGAGGAAAATAGTCATATGCGATTTTGGTCGATACAGCTGAATTCAGTACATTTTTACTACAATTTTCCTATTAACCCGATTTAAAAAAATATATCATTTAAAAGCTAGTTACTATAAATAATACAAGCATAAGTTAACTTTAAGCCTAAAAGAACCCAGCCATAGTCATCGGGTCACTAGAAGGATATAGGTCTTGTTCTTTTGTAGCTGCAGCTTTATGGTTTTTGGCTATAACTTATGAATAGTAGATGAATAATGAGTATTCATGAGAGAGAGTACGAAGAAGAGACACTCGCATACGATTTTTATCAATATAGATGAAATCATTACAATATGTATTACAAATCGCGTAGTAGACCTGTCTTAAAAATATATTCCATTTAAAAGCTAATTACTATAAAAAAACTGTTTACTGTAGAAAAGTCAAAAACTGAAGCTGCAAAGAGAAGCCCTATGTCAGTAGTTTACACTCGAGAACTTGCAACAAGTAAGAGCTTCTCGTTAGGATTTGCTAAAAGCCAATGTGGTTATCTACGCCAGCCATTATACAGGAATCCGAATCCGCCCTGATGATTGCAAGAGAGCCATGGATGGCGAAAAGATGGATAGTAGGGACAATGGAGCCTAGCCGAGTGATATTGGGTAGGTTATTTTGGGTTGATGCTTATGGTTTGTGGCTTAAATATTTAAATTCTAGTTGTTTGTGAGATGCAGTACGTAGAGGGAAATAGTCGTATGTGATTTTGGCCGATACAGCTAAGCTCAGTATACTTTTTACTACAACTTTTCTATTGACTCTGTCCTGAAAAAATGCACCATTTAAAAGCTAGTTACTGTAAATAGTTAAATATAAACCAACTTTAAGCCTAAAAGAACCCAGCCATTAACGAGCCTGGGAGGCGGTGTACACATGCATAATTATTTGGAGCATGCACACTCGGAAAGAAATTCTATGTGACGGGTCCTAGCTCCCACCTCTTGAGGCCCCTTTTTGATTTGTGACATGTGATAAACATCAATTTTAAAACATAATAGCAATTTAAAATAAAAGGTCCGACTCCTTCCCACCTCTCATCTGCTATATAATTCATTTGTCTCAGCATAATAGCAATTTGATATTCATGTATTTCAAATAGAAGAGCTAATCGAGTTGGTTTAAGATTCGATTTTGCTAGTGTCATAAATCTAAGAGGAACCTCAAGAGGTGGGAGCTAGGGTATGAAAGACACACTTGAAATATATGAATTCCATGCAGATTTTGCATGGAAACAGACAAACAGTAAAAACTCTTCAGAAGTCTTCCAGGTTTAGCATTCCATAATCGAGACTCGTTCACAAGTAACATAAAAAGCAGCTTTTGCTCTTAAAAGAAAGGGAAAGGAGTCTCAAATAAAAAGAAAAAGGAAAAAGGCGCCTAGGCTCCTTGGGCAAATAATCTTTAAGAAAGCCTCAAAGATACTAGCCAATGGGACCCACGAGCAGTGTCGGAGTGTGGACCAGTTGTGTCAGTCTCACGAAAGGACAACTTTAATTCCAGGATTTGGACAGTCTCACAGTCCAATGGTTTTATTTTTTAGAGAATCTTGTACAACATTCGACTATTTTCGCCGTAAAAAAACAAATGATCTGAGACGTTGGATCTCTATCCAACGGATCCACTCATATAAGCATCCCTCCAAAAAAAAAATCAAATATGAGCACCCCCTCCAAAAAAGAGATCTGGAGCGTTAGATCGCCATCTAACGTTCTAAAATCTGACTGTTTTTACCTTCAAAAATAGTCACATATTGTATAGACACTCCTTTTTTTTAATACCATCCATCCTCTCCTCTGATCCTCTCCTTCCGTGGATAGCAGAAGTGCAGAACTACACGCAGAAGCAGAGGAACACGGGAAGCCTCTCGGAGCTTCCAGATTCCATCAGATCCTCCCCCGAACCCTAGTTCTCTCGCCCAATTCGCCTGATTCGTCTCGCGATCTCGCTATTCGCACCAATGGCCGAAAAGGAGAAGGCGGAGAGGGAGGAGCAGGAGGAGTACGAGAGCGACCTCGACGACGCGCCCCTCCCGGCGGTGAGGCGCCGCGCCGCGGCGAGTGATGACGAGGGCGAGGAAGACGGAGGTAGGCCCTCGCCGCGGAGGAAGGCCGGATCCGACACGGAGTCTGATGGGCAAGGCGCCGCCGAGGTGTACGACGAGGACGTGTACGAAGATGACGAGGAGTATGAGGAATACGAGGAGGTGTACGAGGATTTCGAGGAAGGGCATGGTGGAGAGGGCGGAGTGGACACTCAAACGGTAGCCGCAGCGGAAGGGGCGCTGGACATGAAGCGGGAAGCGGAAGCTGAGGCGGCTGCTGCTGCCGCGGCAGGAGAGGAGGTGGGGAAGAAGGGGAGCGAGCCCTATGCCGTGCCGACGACCGGCGCCTTCTACATGCACGATGACCGCTTCCAGGAGGCCCGCGGCCGTGGGGGCCAAAGGTTCTAGCCTTTCCGTCTTACAATTTGTTGCTTATCTTGCTATTAGTTCCGTGAGTGATTAGATATCTAGGAGAGGGTCTAGATAATTACTAGTTAGTATAATTTAATTGCATCTAAATTTCAGCTTGAGGGGATTTCATGTTCAATTAGTTTTATATCTAAGTTTACGGGAAAGCGTATTATGTTGACTAGTGTTGTAAATATGTTAGAAGAAGCCAAAAACTGATATCTGTGCACTATAGCATTTGATTTGTGGCCTGCTGGCCTAAACACTGACATATGAGAGTTACACTGCACAACCGTTACCAGAGTTGAGTTGTGTATAGAAACATGAAGCAAAAAAACTCGGTGTATAAGGTGCCGCATGGAAAAGTGATCTTATTCTTTATATATAGCATAAAACTGGACAAGACCAACAGTTACACAGGGGAAACTGGGAACTTGGAGTCTGGTCTGGTCCAGTTGAAGTGTTTTGGCCAGAAATGCAGTACCCACGCTGACCTAAAACACAGTTTACTAGGCTGCACCAATACTGATATAGCGATACATGGCACCAGTACAGTACGGTATGGATATGCTGATAACCTGATACAGCATTTTACCGAAAAAACACCGATATACTGATACAAATAGACAAAATTGCATGTAATAAATAACAGTTGAACTTAAGCATTGTTGAAATTGCATGTTCTGAGGACCAGTCACAAACAGCTTTTATAGAACTGGCTCCAAAATTTTAACATAGCATGAACTAGAGATTGAATGCACTCCCTCTAGTTTGGAAAGTACAAACCTTACAAAGTTGAATGTGGTTTAGCTTGTGATGTCAACCAACAGAAATATGCACAAGCCTGTGAGTTACTAAACCCGTCCATTTCATATTATATGTCATTCTAGTTCTTAGTACAAGAATTAAGATGTGTGGTAAAATGACGAAATAACCTTATTTAAGAGAAGATGTTTATTATAGGTAGGATGGTGCAATGAAGTGAAGGGTATTGGATGGAAACTGTGGCAACTTTGTCTTAGAGAGGTAGATTGACTTCAGTATGAAACAAAAACAAAAGCATAAAGTGACTTAATACAGTTATGCTCCATGAACAGAGGGAGTATAGTTGACCTATGAGATGTTGTTTGTGGAATTTACATATTGCATATATTGTTACATATTTTAAAAAATAATATTGTGGTCCAACTGGTGAGCCAGCAATCCAACAAGTGATCTGGGTGCTGAACTCAACTGTGATAGAGAACTTTGGTTATGTTTGCATGAATGTTCTATCTCAACATCAGGAATGCTGGTGTGATGCTTGATTTCATTCTCATGGTATTCATGATGAACCATAATCCTGGTTTCAATTGTTGCCTAATATATCCATATTGTCTATTCAGGAGAATGCTGAGTAATAGAAAGTTGTGGAATCCTAAAGAGGAGCAAGCGTGGGTCCATGACAGATTTGATGATATGAATTTGCATGATTCTCATAATGAATATGTGAGTATGATGCTTTCTTATTTTCTATGTATTGAACTATCGATGCACCTTTTCTTACCAATATACTTCTTTTATCAATTGTACTTGTAGACAAGAAGAAAGCCGAGAGGCCGCTTTAGAGGACGTGGTGGTGGACCTGGTGGTAGAACTCGTGTGAGCCGTGGTAATTTCAGAGGCAACAGATCTCAAACATACTATCATGATGCTAACAAGAACTACAGCTATGTCCCAAAGGAATCTCATATTTACCATGATAATACCAAGAACGCTCGACGGGTTTCGTATGATTATGGGAAGAATAGAGCTACCAAACCATCTCATGCTCACTATGATGATGTCAATACCTTTGAGGTTGTTCCGAAAGAATCTCGCACTTACTATGGCGATGCCAAAAGTCATAAGAATGCACCAAGAGTAATTCGAGGGAGAGGCTTTAGACATTACCAACCACGTTGGAGGAGTACCACTGAGATATCTTCAGAGCAAAACAACAAGTGAGTGGAAGGTTTCCTCTGTGGTCTTAGCACCTTTTGTTTGGATATAGAACTAACAGCAGTATGTTTGTTTTTGTTATCATATTTCAGATCACAGAATCCTGAAAATGCTTCTTCAAATGCAAACTTGGGAAAACACCAATCTCAAATTTCAAATTTTCGGCCTGAACAAGCTTTTCCAATTAAGCAAACCTTTGCATCAAACTTGAATTCAGCTTCACCACCCTTTTACCCTTCGAAGTCATCCCATCGGGAACTCCCAATTAGTCAGAGGGGGAACGCACAACCTAGTGCTACTAGTAGGCCCTTCTCAACCCCCATTGGTATGGAGTTTGTTTCTCCAACACCACAATATGCCCCCATAATGAGAGGGAAGGCTTTTGTACCATCTGTTGGGCATGGCAAGTTGCATGTTGAAGCTGCTATAAAGGGCATGGATAGTCCATTGCATTCATCTGCACCATCATCAAATAGTTCATTTCCTTTAGCAACTAATCAAGTCACTAGAGATTCCGTTCAGTCCCCACATCCAGTTGTTCAACAAAGGTCAGTTGAATCATCTCCTCAATCCGCCCCAAGGATGCCTTCCCAGATGTTTGGTGCAAGATTCGGTAGTAGTGATAAAATGCCATCTTCCACACAACCCACATCAACAGTTTTGACTGAAGACACAGAAATTTGTTCACCTCGTGGATCAAACAAAGCTATTACTCGATTGACGGTACAGGGACAACATGGTGATCAGGGAGAAGAATGTGCTTCTTTTCTCTATGGTGGAGCTCATGTTCTCGGGGCTACAGGAGCGATGGGCCTTACACTTGGTGACCAAGGTTTCCATGGCACCCCAGCATTATTGCCAGGTTTGTATTGTACTATTGTTACTCAGTGAAATAATAATGTAATAACATGAGTGCTAAATGTTAACATGGATGAGGAAAAAAAGAAGTAATCCAACCATCTAAAGGATCTTATGTCTCAATTGATACTAGGGGTGTACCAGCTACTGTGCATTTTGAGGGAAAATATTGACTTTGATGTCAAACTAATATGATCTATAGCAGTTGTGTATGTCAAGCTTCAAACGAACTACTTTAAACACGTATTGTTATTGCTGAAAGGTAGTATCCCCCACCCCATAAGATTGGTGCTCCATTGAACTGAATCATGTTTTTGATCTGGAGTGACGCTACAGAATGCCTTTAGCAGTAAATTTTAGGTTGTTATTTCAAAGAAATGGATTGGGTTCCAAATGCACAGTATGATGCTTGCATGGTTATCAATCTCTTAGTAAATTCACACTAACATAGGGAGGGTGCATACAACACAATACAGCATTCAGTTGCTTACTGTCTCCTCTTCATGCCTTTTTTAATCCTGCACATGCTGTATCAACCTAACCAATAATTGTTTTCTTTCATGCAGTTATGCAGTTTGGAGGCCAGCATCCAGGTGGACCTGGTGCTCCTTCAGTTGGTATGGCTCTACCAGGATTCGTGTCTCAACAACAACATGGCCTCAGCAATTCTGAGATGGCTTGGTAAGGAGTTAATTATCACCGAAACTTTTGGAAGAACCATTGCTTTGTTTTCTAGACCTCAGTTTGGTATGATGTGGCATTGTACTCCATGCAGAAGTTAGTGCGCTGCTGTTGGTATCATGATGGGGTATTTGCATTGTCGTTAACCACTTGAGTTTATTATGAATGTACTTGTCAGGATGATTTAAAGCAATTCTGTTTGGAATTACATAGTTGTATACTACATGTACAGATTGGTGTAATGCTGTAGCATTTATTCAAGTTGAATATGACATTCATAATTAGCTTTTACCTAATTTCTTGGGTTGCATCTGAATGAAATTAGGCTACCAATATTGACTGGTGCCTCTGGAGCTTTAGGAGCAACTTATGGCTCACCTTATATAGCTGTGGATGGCAGCTATTATTCCCGACCTTCTGAACAGGCATCTTCATCAGTTTCTCCTAGGTATGTCGGTCTAGTGCTCTAACATGATGCACATTACAGGGTTTTGGATTTCTTGTTGCAGTTATATTCGTGTATATACCTTTCTAATAAGTAATAAGTATGAATGATTGTTGCTGTTTCATCTTGTTGCTTCTCCATACAGAGAACCTAGTGCAAGCAATGCCCCTTCTCGGTTGAAGTCCCCAGAAATAACTGGTAAAACAGCTTTATTCCTTTTTCATTTCTTTTTTCTACTTGATTGTTTTTGTTGGTATTTAATTTCAGATATGTTAGTAGTTTCTCCAGGTTTATTATCGTAGTGTTTTGAGACATTTCCCCCCTTTGCAGAGGCTGTAAATGATGAACTTAGTCAACGCCAAAATAAACCTCGCCGGTACTTCAGAGATATATCCATTCTGTTCGCTGTGTTTTCTGGTTCAACACTGTGTTAATATCATTTTACATCTTGTTACAGATACTCGGAGATGAACTTTGGCCAATGAACATACTGCTGATAATTAACGAGGACTCATCTATGATCTATCAACTTTGGGTCTGTGTAAGACTTACGCAAGACCTATCATCTGAACGAGGGCTTCCTAGTCTTCACAACACTTAAGTGTCTAATCTGTAGCACTTTGGGTTATTTAGTATCCCAAAAAATGCCAGGTACACATGGCTTCTATTGCATGCTGAACATGTCCTTTGTTGTTGTTCCTTTTGTTCCTTTCTGTTTGTTTATATCAACTGGTTGTGGTCTGTGCTCTTGCCCTTTCACGTAAGCCTTGAGAGTAACATATGGAATTTTTTTTGCCATTAGACATTAGATCATAGATGTGTGTCACTGGTGCACAGGTCCCACTCAGTGTGTCTATTGGAATGTTCATTGATGTAGGTCTTTCTGATTGTATTTCTTATCTTCCACTTATTATGTATTCGTAAGGATATTATTGCCTGGCATTCACTTCTAGATTGTTTTATCACAGTGAACAACCAGGTTTGGAGAACCATTTTATTGGCCTAGACCTTAGACTTCAGAAGCTAATTCAGAATCTGATTCCAATGCTATCCATTTTTTTCTCACCTTCTTGTGTTACAATTTGCTGCAAGGATTTCCTAGATCTCTACAGCAGGCTTGAAAAAAAAAGTGTTGCATCAAGTTATTCTAATAAAAAGAGGTAGTTGGATCTTAGAGATAGCCAAAAACTAATATAAAGAGTCAGCCATACCTTTTGACTGCCTTTGGAAGCGTAGTTTGCCCCTTTTTTTAAAAAAAATATCAATATTTATAAATTCCAGTGCAATTTTTGTGATGTTCCCCTAAATCTACCTTTCATTCTTGTTTTGTCATAAATGAACCTTGTGGCATCCCTTCTACACTGCATCCGATTCATGAGTGACTGTTCAAACTTTTCATCCAGGAAGGATATTTTAGTATGTTACATGGTCCTACACGCCTTCAGCGACTAGATGTTAGTATTGTTATTGTAGCTCAAACTTGAAGCAGCAGTTATCATGTATATCCTGCTCCTACACGCGCTCCATGAACATTCCAGAATCATAGGATATGCCATGCTCAGTTGCTATCACAAGCCATGCATAACATCGTTGACAAACTTGACACTGCTCCTTTGCAGGTTTGACAGTTGAAGGTGTTTAAATCCTTACTATCGTCATTTGCTGTGATTATTCTGATGAGTTGGTGCCATTGCATTATTAGGTAAGATTGTCGACAATTGAAGGCGTTCAAATTCTTAGTAGTGTCACAGTGAATGTTGACTCTTTTCATTGTTAGGTGAGATTTACATGGTACTCCATGCTGTTGATACCGTGTTGTTATTGAGCATCCCATTGGCATACATAAATGTGAAGGATGTGGTGAAGAATATATCAGATCTCCGTTCTGTAAGCTCTCTCATGATGAAAGAGGGGGAATGTAAGGTGTGGGTTTGCTTGTGTGCTTGCCTTTGTGGTATTCAGCTGACCTGCCCGTTCTATGTTTGTGAGCTTGTAAGACTTGCTATGTGGTCCACTGTTTTCAACATATTATCACAATATTAGTAAGGAGTTAATATGTTTTGAGTTATGCTGGTAAATAAATTTTCATGTAACTAAGGATTTTAGCATTATATCTCCGATGTACGCAACCAAATTTCAGTAACAAGTTCTGCAAAAACCTTTTGCGTGGATCTTCCAACGATGTTGCATCTCATAGGAATTTCATATGAAATCCAACATTCAGCGAGGGCAGTTTTTTCTTATCTAAAATTTCTATGAAATTATAGCATTCCTACTGGATAATAAGATTAAGTAATACCCAGCTATAAGTGCTGAACGCTACACAGACTACGGTTCTAAGCTTAACGCCTTCCTGACGCCATTCTTCGCTTGTACTTGGTACAAGCAGGTAAATGCAAGCACCACTCTTTTTTTCTTGAAATCGCAAGCATCAGACTCGATCTGTGTAGTTCTAGTCCTGCCTTTACAATCTACTGATTTACTCACTATCTTGTAGTACTAGTGTATACTGTATGATTCTTTTTCTAAGAGGAATTACTCGTGCACTACAAAGAAGCAGAACCACGCTGGGACACCCAATTCCTCTTGGTTTGCGCGCCGCATCACCGTGTACTGAGTACCGACCCGATAATATTTGTGCTGGTCCAGTACAGTGCCCGCCATCCATACCTGCCCTGCCGTTGGCCACCCACCCATGCATGAAAGCTCTGCTTTTCTGATTCACAAGTGATTTTATTTCGTTTCTACGCAAGGAATTTGTAGAAACATACGCGGCGATCTGTCAATCAGGTGCTCCCCTCTTTCTCCGCTTTGTGATTTTTTTGAACATCCAGGCCAGGCTACTAGGGCAATGGTCCACTGGCAGCATGATTACTATCTGGAATCAACGATTAATTTTTTTCTCTCAAGATATTGTCATCTGGTGCATATCCTGATACAGTAAGAGGCTATGATCGAACGACTATATGATCCACTGTTGGCGGCACTAGTGCTTGCCGAGGTGCACATTGTCACATGGAGAGCCCAGCAACTTGTCCCCCTATCAAGCCAAAACTCGTGTGCCTATATCAATTATCAAGCACTGTTTTCGCAACAACCGGGCAGAGAATACTCGTCCTTAATTTGTATGTAACTTGTTCAAATATATTTGAGCAAAAGCTAGCAAGCCCACGACCAAATTTGCCAGTACTGTGAGTACCTGGTAGGTCTACTGCCTCGTGTACCAGCCTCACCGATCTCTTGCAGTAGTGCCCCATGACATTCGTACCATCACTTCAGTTATCATGGGCATAACTAGCTAGATCTCAGCCAATCTTGATGAGAGAGAAGAGAACACTGGCTGCTCTTTTAAGAGGGGTGTGTGTATGTGTAGTAACTTCGATCATAGTTCAGAGAGAGAGAGAGAGAGAGAGAGAGAGAGAGAGAGAGAGAGAGAGAGAGAGAGAGAGAGAGGCGCCAAAGGTAAAGGGCAATGAGGAGGCTACGCATAGGAAAGGTCTTGGAATGCTTCTCCTTCTCCTTGTGCGCAAGCACTTGCCTCTGCATACGCACATTGGAAGATGATGAGGAGGCGGCCATTGAGAGGAAGGCCCTGGTGAGTAACCAGCTGGACCAGGCGCTGAGGCTCAGAGATCTTGTTGATGGAACCAGGACGCTCGGTTTCCATCTAGAGCCAAAGGTATTGATTGAGCGATCTCCTTCTCCTCCATGAGATGTGGATCTGCGATTAATCAATGCGCTTGTAGCACTGCCTAGCTAGTATGTTTTTTTTTTCTGATGTTTCTTTCTCTGTTTTGCTTTGATTGATGCAGACTGTGGAGCTCAGGGTGTCCATGCACTGCAATGGATGCGCTAAGAAAATTCAGAAACACATCTCGAAGATGGAAGGTATCAGAATATTATCCTTCATTTAATTTTTTAATAGGCAATTCTCAGTCCTCAAAAGCAGGATTTGTTTTCGAGGCTGTTCGGACTGTTTGATAGGTAGAGAAAGGACTGATCTTATCCAATCCAAACAGACCAAAAGATTCTCCTGACCAGACTAACCAAATGAACTCCATATTCATAATCAACTTATGAACTTTTCAACAGATAAGTACAGTTTGCCTCTGAGAGTCGAGGATTAAAGTTTTCCTTTCTCCCTTCTTTTTCCTTATTCCCCTGAAGTTTCAGTCACTTTAATCTTGGATGGTAAACTTTCTCCCCACATTCCGAAGAAATAAGTTGAGAACTTGCCAAGCAGGAGTGTTAAGCTGTCTTCTCCAACTGCTAGGTAAAAGGGCTAGGTATCTTCTGAGTTGTGCAGCTGAACAAACGTGCAGATCAAGGCTGTAGACGCATGGTATACGGTGAACATTAACACCGCTGCCTTTATACATCCGTTTGCCCTGTCCTGCCACTGCCATGTACTTTGGATCTTGATCCTCCTGCCTATCGTTGGAGGGCGCCAGTCCACCAAAAGGGAAGGGGGCGTTGGAATGGTTAGCGTTTCTTTTACTCCTACCACCACCTGGGTCAGTTTATGCATATGCAGGCTCCTCCCTTTTACTAAAAAGGTTGTGAGGATCCGATCAGCATGCAGGACCATTCCGATCTCAATCCTAGTAGAATCATGTAGAAACATGTAAAATAGCGATTCAGATGTTTCTATCATAATTATTGAGTTGCATGCACCAGTCAATTTATCTAAAAGCTTAGGCTGATGAGAAAAAGATAGATAATTCATTTATACTTCAATAATCTCCTTACCTGTAGGTTCCCTTAGGACTAAGACGTGACATAAAAGTAGAATGTAATTATTTTTAAATTACGCCAACCGAGTCTTGAACTCAAGACGTATTGACTCTTGATAGCATGATAGCGGAAATAATTCACACATTTGATTCCATAGCCAGCCATGAGTATATACATCTAATAGGACTGCCGATGACCATCTTCTCTCAGTTTTGCTCCGGCCTAAACGTCGTCTTGCTCCCGCTCCGACTATAGGGTGTTAGACGTATATGCTAAACATATACAGTACCATGCAAGGTACCAGGTACTGTAGCTCATGATACCAGCCGAACGCATGCAGCAGACATTCGGATTCCCCTGCCACATTTTGTGATAGCTCCTACCGTAATTTGTTAAGCCAAATTCTGGCATGTAATCTCTTTGTCTTTTTAGAGCTAATTGCTCCTGTATATATACATATGCATGGCTGGCTAGGGAATCAAATGTACGTGTGAATTATTTCCGCTATCAATAATCACATCAACCTAAAAAATAATTGCGCATAGTATTATAAATTTTGATCTTGATAACCTTGCTTACATGTGTTCAGTACTTGGCTGGCTAGGAAAGGACACGTACGTTTATTGAACCGAAGACCTCCCGATCGACACGGATCGATCGACCGTAGCACATTACTAGTCCAGCATACGAGATCTTTGGACCAAGGCCTGCATTTCAGAGCTGCCATAAATCATGAATACAATGTTTCACAAGCTCACCGGTTCTTGTCTAAATCACCAATCAAATCACTCTGGCTCAGTGGCGAAGTCAGCAATAAAATTAAAGGTGAACTGAATCATTTGTAGGACTAACTAAGTAGACATAAATATAGTCTTTTACTCTTATAGAATTTTAAATTCATACAGAAATTGCACAATTAGATACAAACAATGAAAACAGAGAAATACAAAGTAACTACATCGATAATAGAAAGCGCATACCAAAAACTATATAATTATTCTGCAATAAGTGGGAAGTAGCGATAAATCACCTGTGTATAAAACATATCAAAATTAGTGATATAATAGAAAAAATTATGAATGACAATGAAAATTTAGATCATATGAAACATACCACAAATAAGTTAATTTGAATCACGAGACAAATTTGAATCACGGGGCAAATGCATTCTACGAGACTTCATGCCTTGAAAGCGGTTTATGAATTTATCATCATCGATGTTCTAAAGATCTCTGGCTCGGTTCTACTTGAATTGCTTCTGAAATAGTTACACAAAATTCGTTTCTTCGTTATAGCAAAATCTATAAATAAATTATTAATTTTTGTCAATATAAATCTATAAATAAATTATAAGGACTAAACTATTTATATATATTGAAAGTCTAAAGTTTAAAGTCTAAAATACTAAATTGTGAAGGAAGTAAGGAACTAAGAAAGAATACCTCAGTCGGACAGTCCAGTCCAGGTTCGGACTCACTCACTTGCTCAACTCTCCTCTCCTAAATCATAATATCCCCAATTCAAGTGTCTACGAGTTCACTCTCAAGTCACTCTCTCACTAAAGTCTCAAACTCCACTAGTCGACTTCACAGTCTTCGCTTTCTCATTCCTCTTTCCGACTTCTCCAGCGTAGGGCGCGGCCACGCAGCTTCGGCAAGGACGCACGGCGGCATGGTGCTCCTGCCGTGGTGCCGCCCACCCTTGCTGGCGGCGGCTTGGCCCTCGTCGCCCTAGCTCGGCCCCCTCGCCGCCCGGCTGGCTCCCGCCCCGAATGAGCCTCCCTTGGTCGACGGCCGGCCCTCGCCGCCGATCCCGCCTCCCCCCCAGTCCCTCTTATGCTCGCCGCCACCAGTCGCCTGCGGCCCTCCCCACTCGGCTCCCCTCACCGCTTTGGTCGAGCTCCCCGCCCGCAGATGACCCTCCCTCGGCGGTGGCTCGGCCCTCGCCAGATCCAGCCCCCGCCCGGTCCCCCTTTGCTCGTCGCCTCCGATCACCCCTACCCCTCTATGTTGTGTGCAAATCGAAAAATTCAATCGCCCTCTACCCTCGACCTCATCCACGGTGACTTATGTGGGCCAATCGCGCCTGTCACCGTGGGTGGCAACAACTACTTTCTCCTGCCGGTCGACGACATGAGCCACTTCATGTGGCTCACGCTGCTCAAGTCCAAGGGCCAAACGCCGGCGGCAATCAAGCGATTCCAGGTCAGCGCCGAGGTGGAAAGCAGGCACAAGCTCTGAGTCCTGTGCACCGACTGCAGCGGCGAGTTCATATCGGTGCAGTTCATGGAATATTACGCGGAGCACAACTTTCAACGTCAACTCACGATGCCCTACTCCCCCAGCAGCATGGAGTAGTGAAGCACCAGAACCAGAAGATCATCACCACTGCCCGAAGCATGATGAAGTCGAAAAATGTGCTCGAGAGGTTCTAGGGAGAGGCTGTCACCACCGCCGTCTTCATACTAAACTGAGTGCTGACGCGGAGCCTAGACGGCAAGACTCCCTATGAGGCGTGGCACGGCGAGCGCTTGGCGGTGCATTTCCTCCACACCTTCTGGTGTGTAGCGTACGCCAAGAGCACCAACCCACTCCTCAAGATGCTAGATGACCACAGTATCCCGATGGTCTTCCTTGGCTATGAACCAGGCACCAAGGCCTATCACCTCTTCGACCTAGTCAGTGAACTTGTACACATGTCACGCGATGTCATGTTCGATGAAGACGCACAGTGGGACTAGAGTGGAGATGGCGAAAATCAAGGTGCAGGTGTGGAACCTTTCACCGTGGAGTACATGGTCACCAGGGAGCTAGTGCACAACACGCGTGTGAACTCCCTGGACCATGGTCGAACACTTTCGCCGGCAACACCTGCGGCTACGGTGGAACGAACCCCAGTGGCGATCGAGAGCACCACACCACCTATGCATGACACTAGCCTTGATGCGGATGCTGATGAAGATGTTCCCCAGCGCTACCGCACTGTCGACAACATCCTCGTTCCGACCATGCCACGAGTGTACGCACCGTGCCAACTTGACCTCGACGATCTTCACGTGGTTCGCGTGGGAGCTGGTCGTAGTGGCGTCATACACGGGTAGTTCATTCGTGGCGCGAGTCTAGGAGGCCATACATGCCACGTTCTATATATAGAGTCCTTAAATTTAACCATACAAGTTAGAAAACGCTGCCACCTTACAGCACAAAACTAGTTATTCACCGTTCGGGTGTGTTCATAACTTGGTTTTTTTCTAACACTCCTAACCTCACTGCCTCCTTGGACCCACCCCCAGCTCCGAACCCCGCCACTCTCTACTACTACGATGACGACGCCGTCGTCGACCACCGGCAGTTCGCCGTCCTCACCGAGTGACCTACCGGCGACGTGCACGTCGTCGAGCGGGCGAACCGGGTCACATCACGCGGGCTTGCCATGGCCGGCGGAGTCCTGCTCGACGTGGCCGCTTTCCTGTAGGCCGACGCTGGCGGCGAGGTGCGGGAGATTGCACGTCTGTCAGCCATGACGACGGCGGCAGGGCGGTACTGGCAGTTTGCCACATGTTTCTTGTCCTCGCCCTAATTCCTGCTGATATATTGCTTGTTCTTTGGTGCCATTGTCTGGGTGAGTAACTAGTTAGTTTATGCAGCTAGCTAGGCAGGGTTCGAGAAGAATTGCTTCCTGTAAAATTTCATTTCGCCCCTTCTAACCCGGGCCTAATCAAATGTTGTTGTTGTCGTGGTCGTCACAGGCGTGACGTCGTTCGAGGTGGATTTGGAGAGCAAGAAGGTGGTGGTGATGGGGGACATCACGCCGTTGGAGGTGCTGCAGAGCATCTCCAAGGTGAAGTTTGCAGAGCTCTGGATGGCAGGGCCCCTCATTAACTAACTAGATCTCCATCCATCCGGAAAAAAAAAAACAGGCTCGCCTTCGCGTGTGTGTACGTTGGGGTCACCGTGAGCGAGCCGGCCGGCCGGAACCGCAGATTCGGCGACCGTTCTTCCTCAACGCGCTTGCCATTGTTACCGGGCCTGCAGGCTGCCGCAGCTAGCTCTGCATGCATGCATGCTACGGTTATTTAAGGCTGCGGTGTAGTAGCTCGTCGATGGCGTTCTACCCTACTTAGTTACTGGTGTTACAAGAGAGTGAGGGATCTGGGGACTTGTAAAAACTGTAATGGACTATGAAATTAAGCAGCCAAATTCACACGGCCGCACCGCGCCCGACAGCGGAAGCCGGAAGATGTCGCTCTCCGCGCGCCGCGTCGTGCCGGCCCTCTTCCCGCTCGCCCACGCGGACCCGGCCTCTGCCGCGGCCTCCCGCCGCGCGCGCCGCCGCGACGCGTTCGTCGCGACTCCCCCCACGTCGCCGCCCTCCCCCAGCGCCGTGCGCCTCGCGGAGCCGCTTCCCACGCTCGCGCCCTCCCGCCTCGCGCTCCATAACCGTATCCTCGCTCTCCTGACCCCCGAGCAGTCTGAGTTGGAGTTGAAACCTGATGCAGCTGCATATCATAAGCTTGTTGATGGCCTGGTCGGTTTCGGTATGCTTGACAAGGCTCAGGAGTATTTCGATCAGATGAGGGAGAAGGAAATCAGTCCGAGCATTGCAAGCCATGAAAGACTGCTAAAGGCATGTGTTGGTGCAGCGCGGTCGGATGGTGCAACCAAGATCACAAAGGGTATTCTTTTGAACGAGAAGGTGGTGTTCAGCAATGAAACGAGGGAGCTTTTGGAAGGTGCGCTGCATGGAGAGGGGAGGGAAGATGACATAACCAACCTATATGAGGATGTCGAGAGGGAGAAGGCTGAAGCAGCAGCTCGGGCAGCAGAAGAGAAGGCGAAGGCCAGGGAAGAGAGGGAGAGGAGGAGGGCAGAGGTCGCTGCTAAGGACGAGGCTGCAGCTAAAGCTAGTGCTGCTGCCATTGAAGCTGTCCTTGGTTATAAAAGGAAGACCGAGAATGAAACAGAAGAACCTGCACCTGCTGCAAACACTCGGAATGGTGGGTTTAAGCTAGGAATCAGGTCAGCTGGAGAAGGTGCGCTTCATGGCACTCCGCTAAGTACTGGAACAAACCAAGGAGATGGGCAGGAACGATTTTGATGACCACGGGCCATCATATCCTTGTTTGCAGCACTAAATCATAGGCTATAGCCTGTAATTTCGTATCGATTTGAAGAGCATTAATCAGTATGAGCTGAGATGCCTATAAAAATCTCAACTTTTGGTGAAGCGACTGTACCTCTTGTTGAGCCTTTGTGTAACTGCAATTGATGCATAGAAATAGAACGGTGGCCACAAAATTTTGATGCATAATCATTGGAAGTCTTTCCCATTTGTTCAGATATGAATCAAACATGAATCAAACAAACGTCAAATATGAATATAGACCGAATAAATGTTGGATACGAATTCGAATCAAATATCTACTCAATTCAGTCGGATCCAGATATCCCCATAACTTATATACTATGAAGACCATGATTGTCACGGCGACCTTAGCGACCACGGCGCCTAAGGGGCACTAGGACGCCTAGTCGTCCAGGCGGGCACCTAATCGTCCTCTAGGCAATGCTAGGCGAGCTAAAACGATTCACTTGATGAGTACCTGACTACTTAACTAAAATAGGAAATTAAAGAAAAGTCAATACAATTGTATATCTAATACCTTGATGAGCTTGCTATTCTTTTGTTCTTTTTACAGGTAGCCAAGCATCCTTTCATTTTTCCCCTCTTTTCTTTTCTTCCCTTTCTTTTCTTTTCTTTTCCTTCCTTCCTATTTTGCTTTCTTCCTATTTTCTTCTCTCTTTCCTCCTTTTCTTCCTCTTCGCCGGCCTCAACCTTTCCCCACTACCCAAAACCTCCTCTCATCCTCTCTCTCTCTCTCTCTTTATTTTGGCTCGGCCAAATAGCCTCGTCTTCCATCCCCCCTCACTCCCTCTGTCCACCCCCAATTGATCGGGCGCGGCCACCTCCAGTGTCGCCTACCGCAAACCTCTCTGACTTCCCGACTGGCCGCCCCTACTCACTGGCCGGCTCGGCCACCATAGTCGGTCACTCGCCAACCAGCTCTAGCTCTCCGGTGCGGCCGAAGCGCGGAGGAGGGAGGAGGCGGTGCGGCCGGAGCCGAGGAGGGAGTGGAGGTCAAAGAGGAGAGGGCGTACCTGGCGGCTGGGAGCTCGCGCGGTGAGGCGGAGGGGTGGCGATGGCTAGCCGGTGGCTAGGGTTTAGGGCGTTTGGCAATCGGCTCTGCCTTTCCCTTGCGAGCAAATAGTGAGCGACCTAGCCACCCAGGTAATCACCTTCGAGTCTTATCCTCTTCGCCTCTTCGGACTCGACAAGGCGCCCGCCCGACCTTTGTTGTGGACGCCTCAGCGACCTAGGCGCCTGCCTAGCTGGCCAAAGCGAGATGCTACTCCCAACGTCTCCTCCGTGGCGCCTAGACGCCGTGACAACAATGATGAAGACATTAATAACATTTTATCCTCGTACAATCACGTTTAATCATTCTAATTCATTTACTTCTCCTAAAGAAACACAAATTCACATTCAATTAAAAAGTTTGTCCAACTAATTAGTCATATTGTTATAAAATATGTATATTGCTTCGTCAAATACGAATACGGATAGTCCGGATAAAATAACATTTTAGATGGTAAAAATTCATATTATATTCACATCTATATTTTTTATACGAATACAAATATGATAGAAATTATTAATCAGGTTGGAAAATCTATACCATATTTGCATCCTATCGAATACGGTAACCGAATAATACAGACAATTCATATCCACTTTTCACCCCTAAATGCAACTGTTTCATTGTTTGTATTTGCTAGCAGTTCACCGTGTGTTGCAGAGTTCAATCTTAGCAACTTGGAACACAAACTAGAGTTGAAAGCAGATGGTGAGCCCTAGACATACTATTGACATCTCGATTCTCAACCTACACGAAAATAAAGCGTATTATACTTCATTGTGTAAGATGTTTGCCTTACAGAGTATCAAATACAATCCATGCGTATATTGAGGGGAAACAATCAAACGTATGATAAATCCATAGCTTAATTGCCGACAACGCTACTAGAAGGCAGAGACGGCAAATGACAGTGCGTTTGGGGTTGCTTTGAATTAGCCCGGGCACTCTGATATTATTCTGGTAAACATAAAGTTCTAAGGCTCCATCATCATGGAAAATTTTGGCTCCACATCCTCGACAGTGCAGTGGGCCTACAGATTCTTCGTCAACAAGAACAGCAATTATCTTCTCTTTCCCCTCTCTTGCATCAGGAATCTGCAAGTGGAAGGACCAAATTAATGTCAGTCTCAGTTACTCACTGGAATGGTTAAAATAAAGCACAGATCACCTCAAACATTGCTTCTGTCAAAATGTCCTCCATTATAGATCGTAGTCCTCTAGCCCCCGTTTCTCTTGCAGCTGCTTTCTTTGCTATTAGCCGCAAAGCATTTTCAGTAAAGTGCAGCTTCACCTTATGGACGAAAAATGAACACAAATAAATTTCTTGTCTATAAATCATCAAGGCATTCTTTAATCAGAACTTGCAATCGTGTTAGCAATCAATAGAACAAAACCCAGACTAACATCATTCATTTTGAACAACTTCTTGTATTGCTTTCCTATTGCGTTTTTGGGCTCCCTGAGAACCTGAAAAGAAAAAATAGCTATGTTTTTCATGTTGTGGGCATAATGGGAAGAAAAAACCGAAATGCAGAATCAAGTAGTAGACTGGAACAATACGTAAACAAAGCAATCCTTCTGGAAGTAATGATTACTTTATTAGAAGAGAGAGGTGATCATAAATACAATAGCCAAGAATAAAACAAACTTATGCAAAGAATTTGCTACCTGAACCAATTGATCTTCACTGAGATGAGTCAAGCCAACTGTTATTGGCAACCTCCCAATAAATTCTGGTATCAGGCCGTAGGCAATCAGATCATCATTCTCAATCTAATTAGGAAGTTATTGAAAATTATCTCCAGTATCAATGTGGGCTTAAACAAAAAAAAAAGTGTAACAAATATCAAGAACTGAGCTTACAGCTTCAAGTGAGCTCGATTCCTCAGGAGCATTTGTCCAAGCACAATCCCGCAAATCACGACATATTGGTATTCCAAACCCAAAAGGACAGTGACGATGTCTTGCATGGTACACAAGTACTTTGAGACACCATATAAATATAGATAAAAGAAGGATAATACTGAGAGGTACAGATTTGTATTATTTCCAACTGTATAACCTTTCTGAGACAATCTTTCCCAAGTCAGAAAAGGCACCTCCACAAATGAAGAGTATATTTTTCGTATCAACCTGCAAAACAAAATAATATGCATCTAACAGTAGAATGCTTGCATATTGATGCACAACTCATCATCGAATCTCATAATATTTTTGCTACATCAAAATGCAAGGTGCTGATTACACCCTTGAAGCATTATTAGTATTTACAGCCAACTGCTTGCCACAAAAAGAACAGTGGTCAACAACTATATATCGAAGACACTGATTATAAGTCATAGCACAATGCAAGAATTTATAACTTTTTAGTACTAAACTGCTGAATACAGCTAGGTACTATGTAATGCACTGACAACTAATCAAAAGTTTTCAGAACCAATTACCTGGACATAACCATGGGATATGTTATCTTGACTTCTTTTTCTTGGGACATTGATCACCTAACAATGCAAACAAGAAACTGTTCTTGTTTAGAGACAACCAGAGAGAGTATGGTATGTGCGAGTTCGAAGTTCAGGAAGCAAAAATATGCTCAGCGTTTGTCACGCGTAAATATTGGAAGACATGGTGCTAGTAATCCATGTGTAGTTGATCAAATCTTGCACTCATCTAAAAAGCATGTGCGACTACCAAGCTGCAATAGAGAGAAGATAAACTAACATAGGCACTCACCGTTCCTTCAAACATCTTTAACAGCGCTTGCTGGACACCCTCTCCAGAAACATCCCTCCAGTCCTCGCGGTGATCAACCTGAATGTAGCAATGGATCCTATTACTGCAAGTGCAATGAGCTTCACTATATGACGCAGTACTATTAATAATGATCAGAACTATTGTTCAACAACCTTCTTTGTAAGCTTATCAACTTCATCAATGTAGATAATGCCACGCTCTGCAGCTTCGACATTGAAGTCAGCAGCCTAAGAGGCAGAACATGTCAGATAAGTAATATGTGGTTTACATGTTTATTCAAAAGAAAATTAAATATAATAATAGTTATCAGTGTGATCTACTGCATATAATGTCCAAAATAACTGTTGGAGACTACTGTGAACACTGAAAAAAGTTCCCTCGGAGATGCTAGATGACACAATGGATCATTAAAGATACAGAGGAGTTGGTTATTACTAAATTACTGAAATGTGTCGGTACCTTGTTTATAAATAATGGTAGCACACAGTAGTAACACCACATAGCTAAACACAGAGTCCACAAAAACTGAAAGAGAGTGCTAGGCTGATATGTACCACTAGAAGTTCGCAGATTATTGATTCCACATCTCCTCCTGAATACCCAGCCTGAAAAAGCAGTCTATTTGTAGCATCAGAAAGAAGGAAGAAACATTAACAGTCGGCTTGCTGATTCTTTGCCAAGATATATATGGCATACAGGACATATAGGACTAATGGAATGCATAAATGGAACAAATCTCGTCAAAGAAAACTTTCGAAATGTATGTCACCAGGATTACCTGTGTAATTGCTGTTGCATCAGCAATCACGAATGGTACATTCGCAAAGCGAGCCAACGTTTTTGCTAACAGTGTTTTACCTGCCCAAAAAGAAACAATCGCATTAGCAAACAAACAACTTTACAATAGTAAATTAATAAAACACGCATGTGTACACAGTACCTGACCCAGTTGGCCCAATCAGAAGGATGTTACTCTTTTCAAGTTCAATCTCATCACCACCACTCGTACTAACATCACAACACGCTGAGCTTTTCACAGAACTAGGTTGATCACCACAAATGAAACTCGAAGTTAGAATTGCAACGTGCAATTGAACCACCAAATTGAGTCATCAGAATCTAACCACTTATTTGAGGACTCATTGTATATCCTCTTGTAGTGATTGTGCACAGCAACTGAGAGCACCTGCACAACCAAGTTCCCTGCTAAGTTCATGGCCTATAACAGAATTTTTTTTACAAAATGCACACGGTCCGACTTCCTGGTGCATAGAACAGACATGTAATATGTACTGAAGCAACATAATTCATACTTATACAGGAGCAGATAGCATAGCATCAGCGCTAGTCGAACTCGGGAACGGCGAGATGGTGGTCCAGTTAACCTTTTTGGCCTTGTCTTGGCCGACGACGAACTCGTCCAAGCCCCTGCGGATCTCCTTAGGCGTAGGGAACCGAGGCGGCGACGGGGACGGCGCCGCCGCGGAGTAGGAGGAGGAGGGCGCCCACATCGCCGCAGGCACCCGCGCCGCGGCGCAGGCGCGGGCGGAGAGGAGGCGGCGAGCGGCGGCGTACATGAGGCCACGGTCGTCGGAGCAGCCGCCGGACGGGCGATTTATCTGCCGATTCGCCGCAGCGTCACCACGGGCTTCGCTTCAGGGTCGAGTATTGCCGTTCGGTGTTCGTCGCTTTATTCTGGGCTAAAAAGGCCGTGGTGTGTGGAAACCAAAACCGTCTCGTTTTGGGTCCGTGCCAGTGGTGCTCAAATGGACGGCCCGACATGGTACAATACGGTTCAGACCTAAGGAGGTACATATCCATTAGGTATGAGCCGGCTCATCACCTAAAATGGGCTGCGCCATGTCGGCCTATGGCCGAGCCTCCGACCTAGAAGAGTGGCGTGCCGGGTTGGGCCGGTATGGGTATGATTAGCCCATCGGGCTAGGCCAGTCTATTTAGCCCGTCTGGCCCATTTTGGCCCGAAAAATAAAAAACTAATTTGTTAAGAAAAATATGTAGAATTCAAAAAGGCAAAATAAATTATAGATAATGTATAAAAATGCACATTAAATTGTAGAAATTATAGGATACGCACAATAAATTATATAAAATACAGACATGACATATTAAATTATAAAAATGTAGAAAAAGACATAGTAAATTATAGAAATGTAATAATGAGTTTTTATTTATATTAAAATAGATGCCTCGTTAAAAACTTTGCCAAATAAAAACTCAACTCGAGAAAACCTTGGCAAAGAAAAAAGAGTACAACATGTAGCTCAGCATTACAGGTGGAAAAGCATAAAAATGCAATATATACATGGATGTTCTAAGAATCGTCGTCGACGTCTTGATTGCCTTCACCGCCATCCAAATACAGATTGTTGAACACGTTTTTCAACTCCGTATCCACCACATTGTGTTGGTCACGCGCCTCAGCTTGTTTCTAGTCTTTCACTATAAGAAGTACTTTCACCATCTCACTCGTGAGTCTTGTTCTTCTCTCCTCCAATATTCTTCCGAAAGACTGAAAGCGTCTCGAAAGAAACCGTCAAGATAGGAACGATTAACACATTCTGTAGTAATATGGATAGCACCGGATATGTTAGCTTGTGTTTGCGCCACCAGTCCAAAAGGTTGAAGTTCTCTGTACCAAATGGCATGGGATCGCTATCCAGGAAGACCGATTGTTCTCCGCAGGCCCTGACATGGATTGACACACCTCTGCTACTTGAAGATGTAGAGAATCTTCTAGAGGATCTCCCGAGAAAAGATGGTGCCCCGCATGTTTGACTTCATACCATAGTGGGTGCTGGTGGAGGTCGTTGCAAGCGCGCTCCTTGAAACTTATGCTCATATTTCGGTAAATTTTAAACAGTTGTGAACGAATAGCTATAAAATAATTAGAATAATCTAGCCCTATAGAATTATCTATAATATTGAGAACATTAGTGAAACCTTCAATTTTAACTCTTGGATCTAAAATAAATGCAAATGCGTATAAATATGGAATCTCTTTGTAATATTTTAAATATTTTGTTTTCATAGCGTAGACAGTGTCTCGTAACAGTGTGTCATTTTCAAATTTTTTTCAAGTGAATGGCAATAGCAAGAATATGATGAACAATTAATAGAGATGTTGGATAGTACACTCCAGATAAAGCAACAATTGATTCATAAAAAAGTTCAATAAATGGTAATAACTTCTCAGGAACATACCAGTAGTCCTCTTGAGCAAGTATTGCTGGTATGGCCATGATAGTGTGCGTGGATGAAAACAGAAAAAGTGGATTTGTATGGGAAAATATTTTGTAGCATGAGATAAGTTGAGTTCCACCTTACCGACATGTCCACTGCGAACTTTCACAGACATACACCCATCGCAATACAGTAGTTCTTATATGCTACAATATGTTGGTTAGAATTATTTACAAAAGAAATTGCATTGCCAAAAGCTTGAAGATATAGGCCCAACCTTTTCAAACTAGTTCTTAACTATAAGATTAATAATATGGCAAGCATCATCGATGTAGCAAGAAGGAATCGGTATATGCACCAAATAAGGGAGTGAGAATATCCATTGCCCTAGAGTTTGTTGTAGTATTGTCCATGGTAATTGCAAAAATTTTATTTGGAAGATCAAAATCTTCTACGACTTTGATAATACATTATGCTATATTCTCACCCGTATGTGCTACGTCTATTAATTTAAAACCTATTATTCTCTTTTCTAATACCCAGTCATCATTTATGTAATGAGCAAGTACAATAAGATAATTCTCCCTAGCATGACAACTCCATATGTTAGAGGTTAAAGCTACCGAAAATGTACATGTTCTAAACAGTTCTTTAATTTTCTCACGGTCATTATTGTAGTATTTAACTAAATCTCTAGTTGTTGTCTATCTAGATACATGAGTAAATTTAGGATTTTGAGCAGTTCTAATATATTTTTGGAATGCATCTGTTGCACCAAAGTTTAAAGGAAGATCATGCGAAGCAATTAAACGTGCTAACGATTCATAAGCTACATCGGGATTATAATCTCAGTTACGTACCATACCGTCGGGGTTGTACATCAGTTGTGTTTGCCTCATGGCAATACCTTATTTTTCTTTACATCTCGGGAATGTCTGTGCAAGTGTCCGGTTCCACCTGTAGACTTTGCAGACAATTCATGATGACATATTTTGCAAACAACAACTCTTACGTAATCTCCAGACGACAATTCCTTCATGACCTTGTCGAAATCTCCCCACACATTAGAAGTGCTCAGTCTGAACCTCTTAGCTCCAGTGCTTACTACTTACTAACACAGAGGCACTAGTAGAGCCTAACGATGGTACAACCATGGTCTGCTCGGCGGCGGCCTCAGCCGTTTGAGGAGGAGGTATACTTCCCCAAACGATGTAAGATCTTTCGGATCAATTCCGTAATCACCCACAGCAAATTCATCAAAATGTTCCATGACAAATTTCAAAATGCACAAAATTGCAAAATACAAGTACAAAATTATATTATTACTGTTGTGGGGTGGCCCAGCTCCAAACGATTGGGCTTTGCAGCAGGCCCAATAGTATAAAGGAATGCACTAATGTACCTCTACCTTTTGTAAATATTAAGGGGTAGGAAGGAAATTTTTCATCATACCCCATTCATGTATATAAGCCTCCAAAGGGGTAAGAGGAGGGCGGATCCACTCATTTTAGACAAGCTCTCTCTCGTGTCGTTAATTCTCTCTAGCTCTACCTCCTCCCATGAAGAAATGGGTACCCTGCACGGCTGTACCCCTTTGTTGTAGCCATGCTACAACAATTACCTAATTTGTATTACAGTAAATTATAAAAAGAGGAATCAAAATAATACAAGAACATGGAAATTAGTATTCTCACCTCTTTATTTGACTGCGCCCATATTTTGAATTTTTAGAATTTTGGCAAAATTATTCAGAATTTTTCGAAATTACCACAAAGAGCTTCGGAATTTTCACAAGAGAGTGAGGAGAGGAGAATGTTGATTTCAGTGTGGGTTGATGGGGGTATGGTGCCTATTTATAGGGAAAATTTTAGAATTTTTTGAAATTTTTTGTATTTTTTAAGGCTCAAACGGTCAAAAAGGCTACTTTAAAAAAACAACCGTTGGCCGTGCTAAATGGGCTAAACGGGTTGGATGGGCCGTGCTTTTCGTGCCATGCCCATGCTCGTCGTGCCAAACGGACCAGGCGTGCCGACTGTTGCCAACGAGCCAAATGGGTCGTGTTGTGCCGCCGTCGTGCCGAGCCGGCCCAGCACTATTCGTGTCGTGCCATGCTGACACGGTGGGCCAAGCTTTGGCCCAAACACAGCCCATGGCCTCATACCGTGCTGGCCCAGCCCACCGGCGATCATGCCGGGCCATGCCAAAGTACCGGGCCTCGAGCAGGCCCATTTGGCCATGTCTGGTTTGTGCGCGAACGGAGTTGTTCTAGCACCTATCCATCGGTACCCATCCACATCAATTCATCCGGTACCCCATGTCGCCGTTGCGTGTTTAGAACAATATCCTTCTTTTCTTTTCAACTTATATCTTCTAACTTACGATCTCCTTTGAACAAATAAACAAAAAATATTTCTCCGTCATCTTTTTAAAACGATTTATTATGATAGTCCTTTTGAAGCGACTTATCGGTTTATCGATATTTAGTTTATTTGCACAAACGCTCACGTTATGACTAAAAGCTATTAGCTATAGCCAAAATCTATCAACCCTAACAGAAAGAGAAAAAAGGCATCTGGCGAGTTGCACGAAAACTGTGCGTTGATTTGGGCTCGGCGCATCTGGCCTCGTGGTGAGGCGCGGGTGGCTATAGCTACGGAGGCGTGTAGGCGGCAGACGGCGCAAGCGGTCGAGGGGAGACGGTGGGTGTTGTGGGTTTGTAGCGCGGCACCGCAGAGAAGACCACATGCAAATACGGTGGTGGCGCCGGCGAGGCGAACACATGCATCAGCACTTCAGCAGCCGCGATCAGGCGTGCTCCGCGCGCGTCCGCCTTGTCCTTTTTCGCGGCCGCGGTGGAGGCACCGCGCGTGGTATGGTCTATGGTGCAAGCCTGCGCGATTGGCTGGGTGGGTGCCGAGCCGCTCCTCCTCATGGCAACGCAAAGCAACCGAGGACATCAATCAATAACATAACCGGAAAAAATTGCAGACTTTAACTAAGATTCACCAAATTATTATACCTCATCAAGTTGGTTTCACTGAGATGTACGTATTTCACCAGCATCATGAACATTTCAGAAAACAAAACTTTTGCGTCAGATCACAAAAAACTGGTTGCCTAACAGAGTCTTCATCGACACACGTAGACTGATGCGGTTACTTAGCACTCACACGTAGTAGCCCGTGAGAGTAAATCCTCTACCAACGATCTCACCAACACAGGACCATGCATACAACTCGATGCCAAAAAGTGCCGCAACGCCAGCACGCTCAACATTCAGATCCTTTCTATTTCTCCACAAGAGCTTCACCTGATCAAGCTCTTTCCAGAATGATTCATAGCGACCAGGAAGGCTGCAAGAAACATGAGTCAGTACACTGTACACAGATACAATGAAGATTTCAAGTTGCAGATCATGATGTAAACACATTGATGTGAAATTATACCATCACGTAAATGCAATGATCCAGTATCTTTTGGCAGCCTTTTCATTTGCTACTATGAATTAGGTAACTCCTATGTTGATTATGCAATTCTAAAGCATGGTTCAGGAAATCTGCATGTACAGATTTAGATTTCATGGCTTCACGAAAACATTAGAGAGTTTTGGTAAAGCCATGAAGTTTAAATGCAATTCTCCCCTCGCATATCAATATATTCAAGTATCACGAACAAAGACAATTACCAAACTAATACATTAGTTTACCTATAATGGACAAATGGAACGTGTAAGATAAACAAACTTACTATTACTCTATAAGGCCCAAGCAAAACTCAGATTATAGCTAGAACAAAGTCTTCTTAAAAAAGAAGTGAAGACATAATGGATGATCAGGAACATATTCACAGTCTGGAATTGGCCAAACAAATCAGTGTTTCAAGCAATAACACGTCATGGTTCATGGTTAAGTTAATCTCCATTTGTTTGCAAGTAACTTCCTTTATGCCACACCAAGTTAGTTAAATAAGGCCTAAACCCACAATGCTTTAAATTTTGACATAAAGGTGACCTTCAACCCACATGACCATATAAACCTGAAATTGATCTCACATCTTCAGTTACAGAGAATTAGGAAAGAACTTCTACTTTTCCATAGCTCACTGAACTGCTTGCAACTTGTTCAGGAAAACGTTCTCACTTACCAACCTAAGCACTGTAGCATCATCAACGCCTCAACTGGCGATGTTGTAAGACTTATGGCCACAACATGGCCATAGGACATGAACCTACAGTAGAATTAGATACATAGATTGCTAATCACTATCAATTTGTCCAGCTTCCAGAACCATACTGTCCATTATTCCCAAATTTTAGCTCAGCATTTTTATTCTTGTAGAGAATATCGTCACAACAACCCACTTTTCACAATGCAATTTTCGTAGTTTGTAGGGCACAAAGTCTCTGCCCAGCCACTTTGCGTAATGTACTACTAGTTTATTCGATCAAACAGCCAAGATAATTAGATTCAGCTATACATGCTTAGAATCTCAGCAGTAGCCCTTGTAGAATATTGAACTGATGATCTTAACAAAAGTCAGTGTGTTACTCCAAATTTCAGTTTAAACTAGATGAATCAAAGTCATACATCGAACAGCAAGTACATTTTCTTTTGTTGAAATGTGTAACAATAACATATGAAGGAGAACAGTACACCAAAAAGGCTAAGAATCCTTGACTACCATTATTACCTTCCCTGAAAAGGGGAGTACTACTCTATTCAAACCAACCTGTCGCATCAATCTCACACTAAACCTCAATGCTCTTCCCATCAAACTCACATCCCACACCCAATAGGCCAGTACCACAACCACACAAGTTATAGGAAAGCTATCACTCGAGGGCTATTTGACAGATAACATCAAGAACCGCATTGAGATCGTGGAGGGGCACGCAATCTGCGATTAGAGATACTAAGATGGGACCGAGAGATGGGGAGGGGGAGGGGGGGTCGTACGGACCTGGCGAGGCGGGTGTAGAAGAGCTGCTTGGAGAGCTCCTGGCACCTCTCGATGGTGGGCGGCTCCACGACGTACTTCTTGTTCTTCTCCATGAGCGTCCTGTGGTACGCGCAGCCGTGCTTCGCCGCAAACCTCGTCGCCTCGCACGCCTTGGCCTGCATCTGCGCCAGCTTCGACGCCAGCGCCATAGATCTGCTTCGGCCGCGACTCCTACGACAACCAAGGAAAAGGGGATCGCGACAATGCACTGAGATCGCGTGGAGGAAACCTATCTGGATTCGGGATCGTGTGGCTCCATGGGAGATGGGGGGTTTACCTCTGGGGGTCGGAGGGAGAGGAGATCGGAAACGGCGGCGGCGCGAGCTCCGCTTGTGCCTGTGCGTCGGGTTGTATGTTATTTTCTTTGGGAAGGGGCGGCTTAGAGAGGCAAGAAGGGGTTTTCTTGGCTTGGGGAAGAGGTCAAGGACGGCTTGTTTTGGGTAAATCACGATTTGAGAACTTCGGTTTACCTTAATCCCTTCTCTTCCTTCCTTGTACGGCCCGGATGGTTTTAGTTCATCTATGATTAATTGCAGATACGTTACGGATGACATGCACACCCCCAAACTTTACAAACTTTAAAATTTGAAGTAGTAAAATTCTCAGGATTGAACATCTTACGCGGGCAATTCTAACACAGGCTACTCAAGATCGAAAGTGTAGAGCTCAGGAATCAGAATTACAGTGATGGCCTAGCTCTTTTCAAGATATAGTTTGTGATTTTTTTAATAAATAAATGGAATAGTTTTTATTATCTTTTTAAAGTGACTTATTGGAACAGTTTTTTCGAAACGACTTATCAACTTATTGTCATTCGGTTTGCTCGTACAAGCGTTCGCGCTATGGCCAAAAACCATTATCCACAACCATAAGTCATAAACCGCAACAGAAAAGAACACACCCACTATTCATCCGATATTCATGGCCAATTTGTTACACACAAGTCGATGCAGTATAGAATATTATAATGCATACAAAGCATCATTTCCATGAATTTTTGCCATTTATAGCGTCTTTTAAACTTGTATTTACAAAAATAGCCGTACACGCGTGGTATTAACAAAAAAATAGTGTTTCTGTCATCCGGTCATCAGACGGGAGCGCTCCAGAGGTGACACGTGGTGCCTGCCACCCGGCCACCATACGATAGGTGGCCTATCGCCCCGGCCACTAGACGGCAGACTACCTACTGTCCACCCATAAAACGGTAAGTGATTAAGCCAGTTAATTAGCCGACATAATTACCTGACTAAATTTGTAATTTTACGCTATATTTTAAATTTTTAAATATAGAAAATGAGCTCAAAAAATTACGAAGTTCGGCAGAGGCAACGTCAGCGCAGTAAGGCGGAGATTGTGCGAAGTCCGTTGAAGACCGCACGAAGTTCAGCGAAGGCGACATCCACGTGGAGTCTAGCGGAGATCGTGCGAAGTCCGACGAAGATCGCGTGAAGTTCGGCAAAGGCGACATCCGCACGAAGTCCGGTGGAGATCGCGCGAAGTTCGGCAAAGGCGACATCCGTGCGGAGTCCAACGGAGATTGTACGAAGTCCATTGAAGACCGTGCTTGACACTATTCCGCAGTGTGCCATCCTCACAAACAACTCCTCCCATTGTTGCATGGTGAGATTCGATGGTTAGAGCCGGTCTATGTCCCGCACGGAAGTGATCCCTAGTGTCGTGATGATGGCGACGAGAAATACCATCCCACCTCTGCAGAGTATCTCTGGATATGGCATTGGGCACGAGGCCGACTCTCTGATGTCTTCAGATCGACGGTCATACATGCGCGGGCGGCTTCGGCGATGGTCGTGCCAATATCGGCGTCGGAGCTAGCTCCTCGTGTCGGTGCTAACCGCTCGCCGCCCGCGGTGCCAGGGCGTCGCTACCATGGGGTGGCGGGCCTTCAACCACCAGTTGCCGCGTGCTGGACTTGACGGTCGTTGCGCCGTACTTCCCTTTCGCTTGGTCGTCGTTGCTTTCTAGAGCCTTCCTTACGCAGCTTTGTGTTCCTCATGGACGGCGACAACTGTTGTAGCATGAGCACAATAGGAGGTATATGGTACCCTTTCTCCATGGGAAGTAGAGCTAGAGAGAACTAACGACAAGAGAGAGAGAGGGAGTTTGTGTGTAAAATAAGTGAATTTGGTCCACTCATACCCCTCTTGGGGTTTATATACATGATTTGGAGTAAGATGAGAATTTTTCATCCTACCTCTTAATAATTACAAAAGGTAAGGGTACATGGCATATTCTTTTATACTACTGGGCCTGCTACAAGGCCCAGTCGTTTGAGGCTGGACCACCCCCACAACATTGCAACTTGCCAATCTTCACGACAGTAGGTCCATTCAACGTCAGGTCATGATTTCCACACTCGCCAGTGGATTCTCAAAGGTGGTTGAATGGCTCTGAGCTTACTGGGCAGAAACTAGAATGAAAAGAGTAGTGAAATGACTTTGTTACCTTAGCTCAGTCGTACGCTATCATGTTATGTGTCTCCAGCTTGACGTTATGAGTCTGAGATATCTTGTGTGTAAAGTTGGGCAACTCTGCAGAATATAATAAATGGTATTCAAATACGCTGTATTTCTCAATCAATGGAGCTATGTTTTATGAGTGATTTCAATAAGAAAGCATAAGTAGAATTTGAATAATTTTAATGTGGGAATTGCGGATAACAAACCCCCTTGCCAATTAAATAAAGTTTTATTATTTTAAATACAAAGTTCTTTACCAACAAACTTGCATATATTATTATCATATTACAACCCGTGACTCCATCCAGCTGAACACTTTGAATTGTAGTTAAATAGCATTTTCATGTGGCTTGTTGAGTATCTAGTGTACTCAATCTTATTTATTTTCATCAGAATAGGCAACAGAAGAAGGAATGATCTATCAACTAACGTGTTAGGGTTACTACCGTACTCAAGCATTTATGTGGAATTTTATCGATTCTTCTGAATGAAGTTGAGTTTTTTTTGGCTTAGATGGCCGTAAAGCTGTTGTAATTTGGCTATTAAGTCATATTTTAATCAAATTAATGTTTTTATATATTTATGTGCAGATATGATACTTTTTCTATCCACAATTAAATTCCTAAACTATTGTGGGAATTACGACGATCCTATTCTTAAAATGAAATCTTACAAATATGCTGCAATACCTCTTGACGTTCTTTGTCTGTGGAAGCCGCTGCTTCATCTCTTTGGATATTAGCCCCATAAAAGGGGGTGAGCACTAGTTGTACTCTTCCGAGGATTTGGTGCAGCAGTCCTAGAACCAGGAAACAGAAGTTAGCTTCACTTGACATGCATTGCAAATCCAAACAACTAAACGTACAGACATAAGGAATTTCAGAAGCATCGATCTCTGCTGATCTGTTCATGATTGCAGAACACAAGTCAGGATATTTTGCCAGTGGCTGTTTTCAGATGGGCAGAACGGTGCGGCAACACAAGCACTCAAGAACACATACCATATAACCTACGGAGCAAGGTTACCAAGTTCAGGTTTGTAAACGTTTGAGCACTCACAGTTCGAATCCCCAAGATTTGAATCGACCAAACATGATCAAACCATTTCGTACATACAAACCATTTCAAAAAAAGATTCTCGCCCCCAATATGCCACTCACGTAGTTTGCAACAACCGCAACTGTAGTGCTGTATAGATAGAGCAACACGAACCCAAGCACGACCCAGCGATCACCGAAAACCCCAAACGCTCCGTATCAGTACGTCACAAGCAGTACCCCGAGCACACCGCAAGCACCTCCTTAACGGCGGCAAGCTACCGCCGATACACACCCACGCGCGCCCAGACGCACCTTCCTGAGGTTTCGGTGGCGAGTTCGGTAGGACACGGCGAGGCGGCGGCGCCCAGTGATTGGAGACGGGGCGAGGCGGCGGAGCAGGAGCGCGGTCGCCTCAGCACCCGGCGCCGACGAGCACGCCATAGGAGGTGGAGGAAGAGGACAGAGGAGGAGGCCGGGAGCGCGGGAGCTTGAGGCGGGCGGCGGCGTAGTGGTTCGCGTGGGAAGCGGTTGGAAAGCAGCGGGTGAGTGAGATGGAAGCGTGGCGGTTGTTATCTCACTCGATCAAATGCGCTATCATGTTGTGTGTCTCCGACTTGACGTTATGAGTCTGAAATATCTTGTGTGTTAAGTTGGGAAACTCTGCAGAATATAATAAATGGTATTCAAATACGTTGTGTTTCTCGGTCAATGGAGCTGTGTTTTATGAGTGATTTCAATTACAAAGCATAAGTAGAATTTGAATAATTTTAATGTGGGGATTGCGGATAACAAACCCCCTTGCCAATTAAATAAAGTTTTCTATTTTAAATACAAAGTTCTTTACCAACAAACTTGCATATATTATTATCATATTACAACCCGTGACTCCATCCAGCTGAACACTTTGAATTGTAGTTAATAGCATTTCCATGTGGCTTGTTGAGTATCTAGTATACTCAATCTTATTTATTTTCATCAGAATAGGCAACAGAAGAAGGAAATATCTATCAACTAACGTGTTAGGGTTACTACCACACTTAAGTATTTATGTGTAATTTTATCGATTCTTCTGAATGAAGTTGAGTTTTTTTTGGCTTAGATGGTCGTAAAGCTGTTGTAGTTTGGCTATTAAGTCATATTTTAATCAAATTAATCTTTTTATATATTTGTGAGCAGGTATGATACTCTTTCTATCCACAATTAAATTTCTAAACTATTGTGGGAATTACAACGATCCTATTCTTAAAATGAAATCTTACAAATATGCTGCAATACCTCTTGACGTTCTTTGTCTGTGGAAGCCGCTGCTTCATCTCTCTGGATATTAGCCCCATAAAAGGGGTGAGCACTAGTTGTACTCTTCCGAGGATTTTGTGCAGCAGTCCTAGAACCAGGAAATAGAAGATAGCTTCACTTGACATGCATTGCAAATCCAAACAACTAAACGTAAAGGCATAAGGAATTTCAGAAGCATCGATCTCTGCTGATCTGTTCATGATTGCAGAACACAAGGCAGGATATTTTGCCAGTGGCTGTTTTCAGATGGGTAGAACGGTGCGGCAACACAAGCACCAAGAACACATACCATATAACCTACGGAGCAAGGTTACCAAGTTCAGGTTCGTAAACGTTTGAGCACTCACAGTTCGAATCCCCAAGATTTTGTTGAAATATAAGTAAATTGTTCATCTTTCTTCATTACCTTAAGCTTTTGGGTGAATTGGTTGGTGCATGTAACTCAATATGCTATTAGAGCCAAGAGGTCCCGAGTTCAAGACCTAGCTAACGCAATTAAAAAAAATTAATTGCAATCCACTTCTATTCTACGTATTAGGTCTAAGAGAGCCTACACGTGAGGGGGAGTGTTGAAGTACAAGTGAATTGCTCATCTTTCCTCATCAACTTAAGCTTTTGGATGAACTAGTTGGTGCATGCAACTCAATAGATTTGAATCGACCAAACATGATCAAACCATTTCGTACATACAAACGCACCAAAAAGATTCTCGCCTCAATATGCCACTCACGTAGTTTGCAACAACCGCAATTGTAGTCTGTACAAATAGAGCAACACGAACCCAAGCACGACCCGATCTGCGTGCAGGGGCGGCGTGTCTCGTGCGCTGGCTGCGGCTGCGCGCGGGGAGGGCGGAGGCGGCTATCTGACCGCCTGGGCCCCACCACGTGGCGCTGAGCGGGTCGTTTGCGATGAAAATAGAATTTAGCGAGGGCTAGAAACAGAAGAAATCAAAACAGATAAAAACATATTCGTAGATTTCAAATGCTCGAAATAAAGCAAGACTAAATCGCAAAATTTCTAAATCCCTAACCCTAATATCCTCCTCATCTTTCTCCTCATCCGAATATATATATACGCACATCACATATTCCATCTCCATTCCTCCAATTTTGGCATTCGGACCTCCTGTATATGTCACAATGGATCTCTTTCACATGAAAATAGAATTTACGAGGGCCCAAAGCAGATCTCCTGAAGGACTCCTCCAAAATCCCTAGATCCTAACCTAATATCCTTCGCCGAATCAATCGCCATCCCTCTCACGCCTCCTCCCCTCCTCATCTCTGCCTCCTACCTCCCCTCCCCCTCCCCATGCCTCCTTCCCTCCTCCCTGGTCCCTCCTCCCCTCCTCCCTCCGCCTGCCCTTCTCCTCCTCCCGCCTCCTCCTCCCCTCCTGCCTCCCTCCCTGCCCGCCTCGATCCTCCCGCCTTCCTCCCTCAGATCTCCCACCCTCCCTCCTCCTCATCCCTCCTCCCCGATCTCCCAGCCACCTCTCCTCCGGTAGCCCTCCTTCCTCCTGGCCCTCCTTCCTGGATCTCCCAGCGCCGATCCTCGCTCCGCCTCCTTCCCTCCTCCCCAGTAGCGCCCTCCTGGCCTCCCTCACAGTAGTCCCTCCCTGCCGGTAGCCCTCCGCCTCCTCGGCTCCCACACGGCGGCATGACGGCGACCTCAGGGACTTCTCTGACAGGAGAAGTTCGTCATCGAGTGTGGGGCCACGACGGCAGCCGGCAGTGGGCAGAGCATATTACCTTTCGAAAGTCGGCACAGTATTCGCGAACAGGGACGACTTGTAATCCTCCGCAACCCACCGGCCGCAAGCAATCCTCTCGCCTCCCCACCAATCCAATCCTCCCCGCGCCCAGGAGCCGCGATGCCGGCCGGCCAGCCGCGCGCGCACGAGCCGACGGCGGCTTCGCGAACCACTCCAACGACCGGCCCCACTCGCCGCCTCCCCGCCGCTCCCCGCGGAGGTGGTGCCGGCCTTCCCGCCGCCGGAGTCGGAGGACGACGAGTCCTGGGTCTGGACCCAGATCAAGGCGGAGGCCCGCCGCGACGCGGACGCCGAGCCGGCGCTCGCCTCCTTCCTCTACGCCACTGTGCTCTCCCACCCCTCCCTGCCCCGCTCCCTCTCCTTCCACCTCGCCAACAAGCTCTGTTCCTCCACCCTCCTCTCCACGCTCCTCTACGACCTCTTCCTCGCCTCCCTCACCGCGCACCCCTCCCTCCGCGCCGCCGTCGTCGCCGACCTCCTCGCCGCGCGCTCGCGCGACCCGGCCTGCGTCGGATTCTCGCAGTGCCTCCTCAACTTCAAGGGGTTCCTCGCCATCCAGGCCCACCGCGTCGCGCACTTCCTCTGGGCCCAGCACCGCCTCCCCCTCGCGCTGGCGCTCCAGTCCCGCGTCGCCGACGTGTTCGCGGTCGACATCCACCCCGCTGCCATCGTCGGCAAGGGCATCCTCCTGGACCACGCGACCGGCGTCGTCATCGGTGAGACCGCCATCGTGGGCGACAACGTCTCCATTCTCCACCACGTCACCTTGGGTGGGACAGGGAAGGCGGTGGGCGATCGGCATCCCAAGATAGGGGATGGTGTGCTGATAGGCGCAGGAGCGACGATTCTTGGCAACGTGAAGATTGGAGCCGGGGCCAAGATTGGGGCCGGATCGGTGGTGCTGATAGATGTGCCGGCGAGGAGCACAGCGGTGGGGAACCCTGCCAGGCTGATCGGCGGGAAGAAGGGTGAGGCCGAGAAGGACGAGGACATGCCCGGGGAGTCCATGGATCACACGTCCTTCATACGGCAGTGGTCGGATTACACCATTTAAGGGAGCGACTGGCCAAGGTGTATTACTCTGTGTCATCAGTAGTGGTGATGTGCAAAATAGTGATATACTAGTTGTGTGCTTTTGTTGCGTTTGGGGTGAACTTTCAACTGTAGTGTGTATGATTAATCATTTTGCCAGCTGAGTCCCCATGCTCAGATACTGCCATACTGGTAACTGATGATTGATGAATGAATAAAGTTAAATTTCCATAGGGGAGTTGGTTGTATCATTTGCCGGACGAATCAAGCTTCAAGGACATATTAAATCATTAGATTTTGGTGTGTAAAGCGAGATTTTATATGGTGGAGGTTTCTTCATTATTTATTCTTTTATTTCTTTGGTAAAGATTTATTATTATTATTATTTTGAATTTGATACGTTGTTCATTCATAGAGGATACGAAATCATCATGAACCAAAGCAATCAGTACTTGTGGAAGCCCAGTCTCTAATCCCTATATCTGTGTGTGATTCAACCACAATGATGTCACAAAATATAGTTCTGGACATCTGGAGTAGGTTTAGGTGCCACACATTTTTTTCAACCCCATTGTCATTATTTTAATGAGACCAAAGCTAAATATCGCTTGTACTAGAGCTCTTATGTTAAAATTTTCACTCAGAAAGTCCGATGTTCTCGAAGGAATTGATGAATGTCAGTCTTAACTTCTTTGTTTGGCTGAACCTCGTCAACCTGCTAATGTCTCTTCAGAAAAATTTTAAAAGCATCTCCCCGTAATATAAGTAAGATTTTTTTATTCTAACAGTATGAATCTGGTGGTAGTTCGTTCTCATCAATTTTTATATGTTTTCTTATCCATTTTTCTTTGGAGGGACATGTGGTAGTGTTTCGCATCGTTGAGCTCCATGTACTTTGTCTATCTGCAACTATTAGTTAGTAACTTGAAGTCAAGTATTTTGCCAAATTGGTTAGATCATATTTGTGCCAACTTCAGTTATTTGGTGCACTTTTATGTATGCCCAAGTGTTGACAGTGTCGAAGGTACTGCAGTTGAAATCACCAGTGATCTGTCAAGCTTTCCAACCCTCATTACTAATGACTTGTACATCTGCTGAAGTTACTTTTAGTTTTGTTGTTTGTTTTTATATGCTATCCTTCTGATCTTCTTGGTTAAACACTTACTCCCTGATGTATCTGTGGAACTATATGGAATAGGTAAATAGTAAGGCTTGACTAGCTTGGTTTCATTTCTACATTTGTCCCACCTTTTACCCAGTGGTAAAAAGTCAAACAGTCATGATTCATGGCTTAGCTTATATATAAGCATTTTATCTTCGTAATTATTTGGTTTCCCCTTCTTTGCTGTATATCTTGTGTATTTTTCTGCTGGAACAGTTTGCATATGTGTGTATGAGTATGACAAGGAACAGTTTGTTTTATGCTCATGTGTTCTGCTTATGAGTAAAGTAGCACATGTGACATTGCGAATTCAGGAAAGACAACATAGTTTGCATTGTTACAATAACTCATAACATATTGGTTCAACCATATTTCAATATATTTACAAATTTTGCAAACTAATCATTGATGCAAACCATAGATGCATTGCTTGCTACAGTTAGATGCATTTTCTGCCAATTCAATTTGCCCCTGTGCCCTAATTGCTGCAAAATGTGCTAAATTACATTATTGGGAAGGCACTGGGGTTGAAGATCAAAGTGTAGACCCCAGTCTTCTAGTAGTAATTGTTTGAAGCTAAAAGTCATCCTTCAATTACAAAGGTAATTTAGAACCCTGGGTATGGGGTGGATTTGGCTATCTTGGAAAAATATACCACCAATCTATTTAAGACTTCACTTAGTCCTATTTCGATAAAGTAAGTTTTGGATTCAAAAACCTTATATAGAACTAGACTAAAGGGATCCAAGAAAGGACACAGCAAGGCCTTTCTCCTATCCAAAAGATTTTGTTTCTTTGGAAAAATCTTCTCCAAATCTTTCACTAATAATTCTTACCTGCTTTTCCCCCAAATATTTTTTTGTAATAAATCTTATCCTGCTTTTGATTCAGGCTTGTGCTACCCATTTTGTTAAGTAGTGTATGTCCTTTTCTTTTGTTTGGGGAATAAAGGGGCTTGTTTTCCCATTGTATTTACTGTCTGTTTTTGTGAGTGGTGTGTACTTAAGAAGCGCTCATATATGGTCGCTGCCTTGGGTGAAACAGTCATAAGTTGTTGGCATCGCGTGTCGCAGTTGTTTTCAGGGAGGGATTGGATCTTGTGCGTTCCCATGAGCTGCACTTGCAAAAACTAAGCATAAAACTTGATGGTTTCTAGAACGTCCAGGTGTAGTATGTTGACTATGTTCTACAACTTGTGGCAATTTGGAAGGATAATAATGATTGGGAGCGTCCGACAATCCTAATGCTAAACCGTCGGTACTTGTAAAAATCCGACCTTAGCTCAGTTGGTAGAGCGGACTGTAGTCAATCCTTAGGTCTGACTTGAGAGAGACTTGTAAAAACTTGTTTGATACAGACAAATGTGGTTCGACTTGTAAAAACTTGTTTGATACCGACAAATGTGGCTCAACGTGATTAGTTGCTTTGATAGCAAAATGGGAAAATGTTGCCCCACGTTTGCGTTTGGCTCACCAGATAGGGCCTGTTCTTTACGGCCTTTAAAAACAGTTTTTGATTTTTTTGCTATGGTGCTTAACTTTTAAATAGAGTATTTTATCAAGATGGGATCTATAAATTAATTGTAATATACATTAAAAGTCTAACATCTGTATCAACCAAACCAAAGAAGGAAGCAGTTTTCTTCTACAGTCGATCAGAGAAGTAGAGTCATGGAACAACACGGGCTGTTAGGCTAAAATGTTTGCCTACAGAGGCTTATTGGTATTTCTTCAATATGCTTGTGTTTGGAAGCACTGATCCAGAAAAGCACCCAAAGTTAGCATCGATAGCCATGGAGTTAGCCCTTGAGATGCGGGGATCTTTCATTTGTGCATATGTTCGTGCTGGCTTATTGAGAACTAATTTCAGTACTCGAACATTGGTGTAGGGTTCTCACACGTTATAGGGATTAGGGCATCCACAGTGTATAAAAATAGAGGGTCTTAAGCCATCTTAAGGTCGACCTTATACATTACAGGTGACCTAAGCGCCATAATAAAAACCTAAGACCGGTTCTCAAGCTAAAGATCTGGCCATAAGCATTAAAATATATTTTTTCTTTATCTGACAAGTGGGACCATCTTAAAATCTAGTGTGTTATATATATTACAGCATTGGCCTTAAAGTTTAGATGAGATCCACCTTAAAACCTCTTAGATTATATACACTATAGATGCTCTTAGGGAGTACATACAAAAGAATCTCTCTGTTTGGTGAGTATCCTGACGATCTGATGTCGAATGGCCATCCTCGTTACACTTGGAGGATGGCCGAAACAGCACCAGCCAAATTCTTTATTACTACATGGAAGTTACCAAAAAGGTCCTCAGGATGAAGGATAACAATGGTAGCTTTCTGTCCGAAAGTGCAAGTGCTCAACAGCGACGCAAATTTGAGGTCTTATTTTGGAAATCTCATACCACCGAACTGCAACGCCTCGTGTTATTACCATGATAATCATATTTAAGCAATAGATTATTATCTATTTGTCTAGTAAAATACTACTCCAATAAATAATAAGCTTTTATCAGACACGCGCAACAGAACAATAATATATAAACTATTTCTTTATTACAACATTTTTCATACGAGCTATGGTCTTTAATACAATTATATAAGCAGAAAAAGGTACGGAACAAGTACCCTATAGCTCACCTGCTTGGTTTAGTGAGACGTCTACTCATCTCAACCACCGCATATGGTGTTCACCTCAACCTGGTTTTCGTAACCATCGCCCTCATCCCTTGCGGCCTCGTCGATGCCTGCGATCCCTTCATCCCACTCGAGTAATCCCTAATCGGACTAGGATCTAACAAAGTAAAATAATAATAATAAGCGTGAGTACTAATATACTCAGCAAGCATTTTAGTAGCAAAATGCATTGTACGACTCTCTCTGTTTGTTATCACGTTTTCTATTTATTTGATCTTGGAAAATACTCATTTCAAATTAAGTGGTAAATTTTATTTTAGTAAAACACTACTTTTCACTCGGGAGAAGAAAGACCTCTGGTGATTTTGTAGCTTCCAATCCAGGAGATATGCATGAACTTATGATTTTGTTGCGCACTGCAGACTTGTGCTACTGTATCTATAGCTACTCTGAGCTCTCATGAAACTAGGTAAACCGCACTTCCTTAGGTGCAGTGTCAAGTTCAGAGTACATAACGTTTTCCATGTTATATTATTTAAATCTCCACCCATCCATTTTCTACCGGTGTTTCGGGACGCTCACCTGGACTCCACTACCTTCCAATAATGTTGGTTGGTGTCGGTTGCTCTGTCACCCAACACTCCACCTGCGCTAATATATGCGCCTAGGAATCACTCAAACCCGAACTTGAGCTACCGGTCCTGAGCTTCTCCATTACCACTCACTCGTGTATTACATACCCATTGTGGAGAGAATAATCATGTAACAAGGTAGCATTTTTTGCCCATTGAAAATAGGAAAATGGCTGGCACTTAGCTACTGTCCTCTTTTCCGAGTGAGAGTATTGTTAGTCCTTATGTTCTATCTATATGTAAAAGGGTATCGAGTTCCCTCTCTTTTTTCTATCCAGGGTCCATTTTACCATCCTACTACATACTGCTGCAACACAGCTGCTCCTCTCAGCTAGGCTGCTCTCTTTCCTTATATCTCATCTCTTTTCATATCTTCTTTATCCCATTTAGTTTTGAAATAAAGTTTTGATGCATGTATATAGTAGATGATACATAATATAGTTTGTATATTTAATATAACTATATTTGTGATCAAAGGATAAGTTTGCCTGCATAGTAGTAAGCGTTGGCGTCAACTGCGACTTGGTCCGCTTGTTTCACTGAGCTGACTTCACCTTCTGCATTTAACAAGCAGACACACGATTTGAGGAAATATTTATTTAGGATATTTATATGTTTTTAGAAAGTTATTTCCCCTATTTTGGTGGATTTAGTCTGCTCCATCTAGCACCTATTTTTTACGTCTACTAAGAGGTCAGTGTTCTTGGGTTTTTTCCTTCTCTTCCCTCTAATTACTATTCCTAAAGCCTACTCATCCCTCTCTCATTAGTCCATTCACTGTGCATGCCCTGTTCACGTCGGCCCACTCGCGCACGGCCTTAACACCGCAGGCCCAGTCACGTGCTCAGCCCAAGCACGAGCGCACGTGCTCAGCCCAACCCACAACTCGTGCACGGCCTTAACACCGCACACACTTAACACGTCCCTCGGCACTTGACTCACGGACGCACTCCACATGCGGCCTTAACACCGCACGAGGCCCGGAGGCCAAGGAAGAGGAGAAGAGAGGGATCTGGTCGAATAGGAGAGGGCAGCAGGACGGTGAGGCAGAGGGCAAGAGCCGACCGAGAGCTCAGGGAGGGAGGGGATGCTTCGCGGCGCGACTGCTCTGCTAGGCCAATAACTAGACGCTGCTCCTCTCGCGTACTGGAGGGCACCGCTAGGCAGGCCGAGCGTACCGAGCCAGCAAGCAGCCGGCTCAGGCTCAACTCGTTAAGCAACCGAGCTAAAATCTGGCTCGTTAATGACACAAGCGGAGCCGAGCTGACTCATAAGGCTCAAGCTTTTTTACCACCCCTAGGTAGGGTAGACGCATTCCGCCGCATTTTTCTTATTTATAATGATATAAACTTTTTATTTTTAAAATTTAATTACGCTGAAAAAGCTAACATCAGTTACAGTGTAAAAAACCGCTATAGTGTATAGTGTAAAAATCCGAGCTCGGGCTTGAAACCCCAAATAAACACCATCTTACCCACTCATTTGAGTTTCTGTTTCTAGCTTTTTAATTTCATCTTTTTCTAGCTTTTTAGTTTTTTGTATTTTCTTTTTTCTCTTATTTATTTGCATTGTGATGATATAACGTTTATTATTTTTAAAAATTTTAATTACATAGAAAAGACTAACAACAGCTAACTAAAAAAAACCGCTACACTACAAAAAAAATTATAAGACTAAATTTAAAACCCAAATGAACACCAGAGCTGTTTCAGATTTCGGGAGTTAACAACACGAACGCTGCTGCTTCACAGTATCGAGGAACGAGCAATCGAACTGAAATTGCAAGCTGTTACAATCGAAAGCTGCTCGAATCTGGTTAGTTTGGAGAAATAAAGAATGACAGCACGAGTAACATTCTCGTCGGCTAGTTTGGATTAAAATCCACTAGTGAGAATATTACTGAACATTCAGACGATTCCAGCATTTCTGGGCTACACTCACGAGACTATGTGCCGCCCGTTTAAGCTAAAATAAGCAGGCTTATAACCAAAATTATACTATAACCCATTAAAATTACACTATACCTAATAGTGGCTTATTTAACGTAATTAAATTTTAAAAAATTTAAAAATAGAAAAAAAACAGATTAACCTATTACAGAAAATACAAACGAATACAGAAAAAATCAGCAAAAAAGCTAAAAAGCCAGAAAAAGCTAAATTTAGAAATAGTAAAAGAATAAGCTAGAAACAGCCTAGAATTTCAGAATGCGCCATCGGTCAAAGGACACATGAATTACCGGCATCCGGATATGGATCTTACCTGAGTGCTAGTCGCAAACAGCTTCCCAAACAAGGTAAATACCATAGCACAAAAAAACAATGCTGGCAATGTAAGAAATGCTGAGTTGGTGATAAAAAGTGGGTCTATAATAGCATATAAAATTCTGACAAGCAACAAGCAACTCCGATATACAAAGTCGACCAAGACAACAGTGAATAATCCACATGCAACACAATTATTTGTTTGATTGGCAGTGGCGCAGTAATTCAGGGACGAACAAAATTTAAAGCTTGACAGTAACGATGATATGATGTTCGAGACAGTACATGCACTTCACTTCCCACCAAGAGTTGGGAATTGGTTTTGGTCTTGAATTGGTGGAGCAGCAGGTGGGGCGCGATGACCCCCACCATATCCACCTCTGAAACCTCCACGGTCCCCACGGCCCCTGCCACGACCACGGCCACCATAGTACCTTTCTCCTTCAGCAGGTTTCAAGAACTCATTGATGGTCAGAGACTGAAAAAGAAAAGGAAAATAATCCCCAATCAGCGATTGCAAGTGTTGTAAAAACTGAGTGTACCTACCTAACATGAAAAATGGCAAATGCGATTTTAACAGCAGGTCAGAAATGGCAAATTAATCCAAGACAGGCCAAAAAAGTGCATTTATCATGTTCAGAAAGACCCAAAATAGGCATCAGGGTAATTAAGTGGTTGTTCACTACACCAGAATAATAACAATTTTTTTCAATATTTTAGCAACATGATAGGGGGAAAAGTAAAGTACTAATATATCTAAATAAATGCAAGAGATGTACGACCTTCTTAGCACGCTCATCCCGTTCAGCATTTTCTTTCTTCTTCAAAGCATCCTTATCAGAACCCTATGACAAAAAAAATCAATCACATCTCCAATGAGTTATAAGAGCATGGAAGGATTACAAGGCATAAATGGCAAATATACCAGTTTGATGAAAACATCATCATTTCCTTTCTTGGTGGAAAGTGGTCGCATAGACTGCAGATCCTTATCAACTTCAACCTTCCTCTCTTCAGTCTTCAAAGCAAGAAGTGCTTTCCGCTTCTCCTCCCTTAATTTCTCAAACTCCTCGAGAGTCATCTCCTAGATCATCAAAGATTTGATTTATATTGTTGCAACAGATATAGAAATATAATATATTCTTCCTTCATTCAAAAAATTGGTACAGGCACACAACATGATGACAAAATCTCCTAGAAAATGATGGCAACAGAATAGATACAATAATACAACGAGTAATCCAGAAAAGTTTCTGTTCATCTGCAAGCAGCTGATGGAGCTAGGGGGCGGAAGTTGCCTAAAAATTAGTACATGCATAGTAATCATTCAGTTTATTTGGCCCTGGAAAAGCATCTATGGCCATCAGGAACAGAAACGGAGAAATAATCACAATCACCGTAATGTTCAACTTAAAGAGTATCATACTGCATGTCATGGCCAAATTGCCAGTCTATTGGAATTACAACTAATTATCTGTTGTTGTGGCCACTTTTGTAGATCGGACATATCAGTGGCGCCATCACACTGGGTCCACGGCAAGCAGCAGTGCTGCGACTTGAGGACACACGGAATAAGAAAGGAAAGAGATAAGTTAGTTGCTATTCTTTCAGTCATGATTTGTTAGGAAGCCTATCTCTATATTTGTAGTTATTTTTTAGTAATCTTTTCTTAGGAAGGCACCTAATCTATAAAGGTAGCCAGCTATCTATTGAGAGAAGGCAATAAAGAATTATCAATTTCCTCTAGTAATCAGCTAGGCCAGAGCCTCTTGCCGCAGAGAACAAGTCCCTGTTGGTGTTGAGGGCGATCTGCACCACCATATCCCCTTCCCTAGCCCCAAGCCATATCAGTTTGTCAGACCAATTCAGTAGTCGTATGAATATCAAAAGCAAGCTTTAACAATCAGTGCTTCCTCCTAAAATGGATATCATATGTTATCAGAAAGGGAGACAAGCCACAAAGTCTGCCACAAGATTGTTATCCACAATTTTCACCTTTTCAGTCAGTTCTGTAAATACATACCAAATGCAAGTTATGAAGCCATGACAACTTTGTGGCTGTTGTGAATCCAAAATAAATAAATTGGATGTGCATGCACTTACCATTGCACTAATAGAATATTCCAACAGAAACATTCACAAATCCCACCAGCTCACAGAAGGCAACAAGACCACAAAGTTTCCTTTAAGTTCAAAATTAAATATTCCCAGCAATTAAGACATGCACCACATAATAATTATGCAACAACAACAACAACAACAACCTTTTGTCCCAAACAAGTTGAGGTAGGCTAGGAATGAAACATTCCCAATATCAAAAAGTTGAGAGCCTTAAATAAAACCTACGATGCTAAAACCCCAAGTCATCATGCTATCCTGAGGCTTATTTTGGTGGCTTATCATAAGCCGAGAGCCTTATTTAACATAATTAAATTTAAAAATTAAAAATATAAAAATATGTTAGCCCATCACGCCCATAACGAATACGGAAAAAGAACTTTTCTTAATTTATAAATAGTGAAAAATAAGCGTGGATCGCTAACTTAACTTTCTTATGGTGTTCGCTAACTTACTATCCAAGCTAATTCTTTAGATACATTCAAATCCCTCAAGTTTCTTTTAACTGCTTCCTCCCACGTTAGTCTTTGTCGACATCTGCCTTTTCTTACGTTTTCAGTACGCCTTAAAATTCCACTACATACCGGTGCCTCAGGAGACCTTCGTTGGAGATGTCCAAACCATCTCAAGCGATATTAGACAAGCTTCTCTTCAATTGGTGCTACCCCACTCTATCATGTATATCATCATTGCGGATGCGATCCTGCCTTGTGTGACCACAAATCCACCGCAGCATCCTCATCACCGCTACATTCATTTTCTGTATATGTTGTCTTTTAGTCGCCCAACAACAACAAATGCAAAACCAAACGTATCAAATTCAAGATGAAATTCAAACAGGGTTGGTGGAGTAAGCTAACACCAAAATGATAAGTTTTAGGCCTTGAGATAAAAGTAGCAACCAGAACACATTAACAATCCACACTTGCTGCGATACTGAGAAGAGGACTATAGATGCATAGAATTTTGCCTTAAAAATATAATGTAAACTGTACAAAGTCCTCAGAAACATTCATTCAGAGTGCAGTGCAGCAAGCTTGTATACCTTATCTTCTTCCTTCTCTTCTTCCTCATTTGCAATGGCATCTTTGTTATCCTTGTTCTCCTCTGCCTGTGGTGCATCCTCCAGTGCACCCTGCTTCTCAGGAATAGGGGCCTTCTCATCCAGCTTCAGGGCTTCCTCAGTTTCCCTGGTCACCCAAACAACACAAGTTACCTCTCATTTCACCAATCTGCATATAAACAGCTTACGAAAAAGAGCAGATATCTTACTGGCCAAGAATTTCATCAGTGGAAGTTCCCCAGTTCCCAAGGCCCGCACCCTCACGCTTCATCTCATACCCACGGCCAGTACCGCTGTGGCGTTCATAAGTCCTCCGAGGGGGCCTCTCAGAATCATCACCAAACTCACTATCACGGTAACCACCTCTCCGGCCTCCACGGAATGGTGGCCGAGGGCCCCTCTCCCTGTCTTGGGCTCCTTCTTGACCCCCAACTCTGGCACCACCTCCAGCACCATATCCTCCCTGGAAGCCATTCATGTCTTCACTGCCAAAGTCGCGGTTCTGACCATACCCTCGCCCACCTCTGCCACGGCCACGTTCACCACGCCCGAATCCTCCGCGTGTGGGCGCACCACCATCTCGAGACTCCCTCACTGAAACATGTTATAATCAAATCAAAATTCCGAATTTCACAATCATCTTTCTTATGACATCAAAATTAATTTTCACATACTTAATCACTATAATATCCTAAAATTATTGACGAAAGGCCCCTCTTTCCAAACCCAGGACTAAAAACTGGAGAGAAAATCCATTACCATACACCCTAAACCCCAGATCCGGCACCCTCGCAGCTCAACGTCTCAACCCCAAACTTACCAGCCTGCGCAGGGGGAGCCGGCTTGGTAGGGAACTTGGGGGCGGCCGGCTGCGCGCCCTTCCCGGCGGTCGTGGCCGCCGGCTTCTTCGCCTCGGCCTTCTGCGCCGCAACAGCGGCGGCGGCCAGCAGCTGCGCGGGGTCGTCGCCGTCGTCGCCGCCAAGGATGTCAAAGGGGTTGATGGTCGCCATGGCAACGGCTACAGGCGTACCTCAAAGGTAACACTAAACTCGCGAGCTTGTGGGGTGGGGACTGGGGGACTAACCCTTCTGGCTACAAGACTCGCCTACCGGACTGCATCGCCATGGCTCAGCCCAGGTCAAGGCGTGGGAGTCTTTAGGCCCAAGAGGCGGCGGCGGCGACGGGATGGAGACGACGCGAGTGGCGAACTGTGAGAAGACGAAGAAACCCTAGCCGCACTCCTAGTCCGTGTCCTTTCAACATCGCCCTTCCGCACGAAATTACTGCCGTGCCCTCGCGCTAATGCGGTGTTTACCGTTTAGGCGACTTTAACCGTGGCTTTGATGGGTAGTTACGGGATTTGTGGCTTGGGTGAGGTCCTTGGGACGGGTGCTGCGCTCGTGGGGTGAGTGGGGATGTTTGGCCGTGGGGCCGTGAGATTGTGATCCAGCGGCTGGGATTTGCTCCGCGTGAGAAACGGGGTTCGCCTGTCGGTGTTGGAGGATTCTCCGCGGCTTTGGTCCGTGGTGAGGGTTTTACAGGGAGGGAAATCAAGTGGGGAAGGGTTTCACGTTTGATCTTTTTTCATCCGTTGTTGATTTATTGTGAGATTTATTAGATCAACGATGAATGGAGAGGGGTCTCATCTGAGGCTCTCTCCCATGGAAAAGTATTTCATTTTACAGTGTGTTTTGAGTTTTGATTCGAGGCCCATGTTTGGAATTCTAAATTTTACAAAAAATTTAATTGAAAACAATACAATTTTTGCAACAATAAACAAATTTTGGCGTTCCAAACGAACCTAAGTAGGATATTTTGTCTCCAAGAGGCCAAGAATGTTTGATAAAATTGAAATTAGCCGTAACTGGTTAGGTGCATTGGCCTTGATCTTGGTACTTTACGGAGGATATTTGGTTGCGAAACTCTCTTAGCTAGATTTTTACAATATAAGATGATTCAGATATATGATCACTTGTTGCCGAAAGTTTTTAACAATATATGAACATCTAAGCCACGGAGGCTAGTGCGTAACCAGTTTTTTTCGTGCCTCAAAAACAACAACGGCACAGTTCACTGGTGTCGCTAATTGGGTACATAGCTCTGGAGAATGACGAGCCGCGGAGGGGTTAGTGCATACTAACTAATTTCACGAGCTAACAGACTAACATTTCCTCATTCATTACCAAACGTTGCTGTGGTGTAGTGGTTATCACGTCAGTCTTACACACTGAAGGTCTCCAGTTCGATCCTGGGCAGCAACATTTTTTATTAAAAAGCCTTTTTTCCCTTTTGTTTTGCAACCTGCCCTGCTGTGATGCTTGTACAACCAGAGATCCTTCAGTAAGAGAGTATGTTTCTAGCATTGTTTTTTAAGATGCTTCTAGCATTTTTTTTCCTGAGACTCTTTTTAGCATAGTTGGTGCTTGTTAGTTGACCCTAAGAGAGCTAGAGGTAGCGATGAGAGGCGGCAACGGCGGGAGCCGGGCGCGGCAGAACGCGATGCGCTCGGGTGTGGTGGTGCTGGGCGCCGTGGTCTTCAGCTACCTCTCCTTCCGCGTCGGATTCAAGCCCTACCTTGACCTCGCTCAGGAGGCCAGAGACTCCCGCAACTCCACCTCTGCCGCCGCAGCGGGCGCCTTCGACTCCGGCGCCGCTCAGCCTGATCACCCTGGGAGCGATCTCGCGCCGTCCAAGGACCCAGCCGTTGTGCTCCGCGACTGAAGCGGCTCGTTGATGCTTCGTGGCTCGTGTCTGTAGCTCTGATTGGTTGTGTCATTTTGGCAAACATCTTGTAAGCTGATAATTAGGGGTGGCAAAACAGTTCAAGACTTGCGAGCCGACTCGGCTCATTAGAAGTTCGGCTAGGCTCAGCTCATGGTATAAACCAACTGAGCCGAGCTAGCGTTTCAACTCAGTTCACTGATGAGCTGCCGCTCGCTGGCTCGGTTGGCTCGTCCGGCCCGATATCACCTGTCGCCCCGCCCAGCTGCTATCCCTAACCTCCTCACCACGTCACCTCCATCCTTGCCTCATCCTCTTCATACCACACGCTTGGCCTCCCCTCCTCCTCGCCGTCTGCCTTCACTGCCGCCTCCCCTTCTCCTCCTCACCACAAGCCCAGTCTCTCCTCCTCCTTGCCATCCGCCTCCCCTTCTCGCCGTCCGCCTCCCCTCCTCCTCACCGCACGCTCGGCCTCTCCTCCTCCTTGCCATATTAGCATAATTTAATATATCCAGTGCTATCCATATTAGCACGGAATGTATTAACCGTTCCTGTCTCAATGGTTTTTTCCAAATCTGCTTTCAGCCTTTTTGGAAGAAAATTAGAGGAGAGAAGAACAAGTCTCACGAGTGAGATGGTGGAAGTATTTCTCACAGTGAAATATGAGGAACAAGCTGATGCGCGAGCTCAACAATGCGTGGTGAATATAGAGTTGGAACATGTGTTTAACAATCTCTATCTAATTTTTACCTGTAATGCTGAGCTATATGTTGTACTTTTTTTTCTTTGCTAATATTTTCTCAAGTTGAGTTTTTATTTAGTAAAGTTTTTATTTGAGTTGGAACACATGTTGATTTTTCTATAAGCCTTCGATTGGTCGGACAAATAAAAATTATCTGTTTCATTTACACCCTTAGTCTCGACCCATGGACCATCATGATATATTGATATGATCCATTCAGACTGGGCTAAATGGGCGAGTGTCGTGCCGAGCATTTGGGTAGCTCAAACTCTGCTGCCTCAAAACCGCGATGCGCCCAAGTTCAAATTCCCCATCTCCCATAGCCTTCCCGACCGTTAGGCCACCTCCGCCGCCTCCTCTTCCTCTCTCCCGACATGCAGAAGAGCCAGGGAGCCAAGTCGACGGCGCGGCGGCGCCCGCTGAGCGTCCTCTCCAGCAACAGGGCGCTCCACCTGCCGGAATCCCTCTGCCGCAAGCGCTCTCCTCCGGCCGCTTCCCCATCCGCCTCCACAGCAGCGGCCGCCGCCACCGCCGACGCGGCGCTCGACCGCCTCCTCCTCGCCCGCTCCGATCTCGCCGGCCTCGTCTCCCAGGTCGACCCCCCCTCAGCCTTCGTTCGAAACCCTAGCTCTCTGTTTCCATCTCGTTGAGTAGTTGGTGGTTCAGTGATGTCAACTGCCGTACGCTGCGCTTGTGCGTTTGGGCGGAAAAGGTGGTATCGATTACTTCAATTCAATGGTCGTTTGAACGGTTGGGTCGGACTAGTACTAGCAGGTCTCGGTAGCGATTTGGGGCAGCGAATTTATGGTGATGCTTGCAGTGACGGCCGGTGGCTGTGTACTAGTATTAGCAGGTCTCGGTAGCGATTTGGGGCAACATGTCAAAAGTGACGGCCGGTGGATTTACTAGTGTTCACATAACGTCAAAGGGTGGATTTAAGAAACCTCCGTCCTGTTCTGTTATTGTTAAGTTTTGTAGAGTATATCTGTTCGTGTGTTTGATTTGTCGTCACCTCCAAAGGAAAAATAATATCTTTGTGTGTTTGTGAACTGAAACGTCAGTCGCTTGTTTGTTCTTGAATCAGTTAGTCACTTCCTGATTCCTGAATCGGTTCTGTAGTATATAGATCTGTGCAGTTAGATATATTCGAAACATAATTTGAAACGTCAATGTTTTCTTTTGTGTAACATGAACCAACTAAATGTTGGTTCTTATAATATTTTCCTGTTTTCGCTCAATTAGATTGACGAATTGGTCTCCGGTGCCCTTCAATGCCAAACTATATCCAACAGAGGAAAACAAGAGATAGAATCCTTCAGCTGCTTCGTATCAGATACTAATTCTTCTTTAAAGGTCTGTACTATCATAAAATCTTCGTTTATTTCTGAAACAAATGGACATGCGCATGAGCCTTTTAAGATTTTAGCTCACCTCACCACCAGTCTTTTTCTTCTTCTCATAAGCAGCAATGGTCTTCAAGACTTAAGCAAGCATTTGAAGCTCCTCCAACAAAAAGTGAAAATGCCTCAAAGCACACCATGGGAACCTGTCCAGTTTCTACCGCAAAAGGGAATGACAAGTTGTTCTCCAGCAGCAGCAACTTACCCAACGCAAGCCCGACATTATCGCCTTCACGCAACTTGGTCTCCTGCAGCACCAATTTAGCTGAGACCGACCTGATTGTCTCGCCTTCACCTCTTGTCTCATGGCGTACTGGGACATGCATGGTCGACAGTGGCAAGCAGCTATTTCTCTTGACACCATTGGCAAAAACAAAAGCGTGCTCATCTAGATGCCCGGTATCATCAAAAATGCAGTTGAAGACACCTGCTAACATGGATCAGTTGAATCTCCCTAATTTACCTGTTTGGAAATTAACCATTTCTGATAATGATTCTCCTGATCTGGAGAAAATTGTGAAAGTAAAGGAAGCAAGGACTGGTGTGGTGACACCTCATTTTATTAAAGCAAAGAAGGGCTCGTCAGAGGACAGGATCTTTTCGCCTTTCAGTTTCTCAATTCAGAAGAGCAAGAGAACGTTACCTAGTCCATGCCTGAATACAGCATTGTCAAGTAGACAGCAGCAGTTTTCTCCAATATCGGAGGGCTCAAGGAAGGAAGACATTCTCAGCGCTGAACAAACCGAGAGTGACAAACCTTCTGGAGCCTCTGATGACATGTTATCAGATGAAGTCTCAGAGGATCTGGCATCAAGGTATCCAGACCTGTATGGGTTCAATCAATCTACCAGAAATACATACCAAAGGAGAGAAGCCGACGAGACTCTTGACTGGTTCCTGTCACCCCTCAAGACATGTGTGTTAATGGATCCGTCAGATGATAAGCCCATTCCAACTCCACCAAGGCAAAGCAAGTCCTTGATTGGTACTCCTTGGAAAGGCTTGGAAAGCAATAGCCTGAAGGGGATACATGAACTTTCAGATGACAAGCCCATCCATACTCCAGCAGTGCATAGCAAGGCCTTGCTTGGTACTCCCTGGAAAGGCTTGGAAAGCACTAACCTGAAGGGAAGGCAGGCTGGAGAAACTACTCTAAAGAAGGAACTCTGGACTAGATTTGAGGCAATCTCTACCAACGAGCTGCACTTCGACAAGTCAGTCTTCCAGAGGTCAGATGGAAGGTGTTTCACCGACATGCTCGAGGAGGCGTCGTGATTCTAGAGTAGCACATGGGCACATGGGCACCTGGGTAAGGTTTCATTTGTTGTTGTAGCAAGTCATGTGGGACTGGACAGTGAAATCAAATCCTTTGTCTATAATGATATATCGTGTATGAGTGGCCAAAGCCAAACTGACATGATCAATGGATCATCAATGTGTTCCAGGTGTTGTGGGCTTAGTGCCTTATGTTCAGGTCTCAATTGGTGAAGAAAAGAGTTGCTACTAGTCCGGTAGTCGCTCGATGTTTGTATCAGCTGAACGTAAATTGACTTATCTTTTTGCATTTTCTGATGTCAAACTGCACGCTCCTGTCAGATTTTTCTCATGTGACTATAGGCATTGGTTGGGTTTCTCCCTGGAGTCAGTGTGTTTTAGACTTGAGGCTCTTGCTTTGGTATTTTCGTTGTATGACTGATGCCGCTGAGTAGCTGGTAGCATTTTGATCTCTTGGAGTGATTTAGCTCTTTTGAGCCATTGTACAGAATTATAGATGGCTCCAGTAACACCGTTGAATTAGTGGTTGCTATATGTTGCTACAGCCTGCAAGGCTAACTTGAAACTAGAGTGGTATAGGGATGACGTAAGGGTACAATAATATTTTTCCATGATATGGAGTAAAATAGTAATCTGGATGATTTCTATACTTTGACCATTTGAACTGCCAAGAAAATGTTAACCAGTCTATTCTAATAGCGGTACTTGTGCTTCCCAGTAAGGAGCCTGTCTAGTACGGTCGGTAGAGCGCAAGGCTCTTAACTTTAGTGGTTGTGGGTTCGATCCCCACGGTGGGCGCTCATTAACTTTTACCCCCTTTTGGACATCTTCATCACTGGCTATTTCGTACCTTCTGTCGCATTTCACCCGTTGAAATGTACTCTTTACTGCTTGGTCAACAACGGCAACATCTTCGTCACTGGCTATTTCATACCTTCTGTTGCATTTCATCCGTCAGCTAGGTTTGTTAGTGCTTAGAGATGATTTATAAATTGCCGTTAAACGGTACGTATTTTTAAGATAGGGCGTAACCATAGTACAAACATAAGTCTCGGTCTCGACCGGACCAAATTGCTTTTGGTCAACTTTTGGGCTAACTCTGTTTTTTGTGATTTTTCATGAATTTTATATAGGGTTTGGTTGCCAGGTCTCGGGCTATAGCCCAGGTAGCTTGAGGCATGGTTCCACCATTGGTACAAACTATACCGAGCTCAATTGTATTGGCTAAAATCATATGCGACTATTTCTCTCACGTAATACCTCTCACAAACAAACAAAAATTTAAAAACCATAATCATAAACCATAAGTCCCAGCCAAAAAAAACCCCACACTTTTTGGTCACCAACGGCAACAACTTCGTCAATGGCTATTTTGTACCTGCTGTCTCATTTCACCAGTTGAAATGTACTCTTTATTACTTGTTAGAGTACATACTGCTCCACATGATCCGCTGCCGGTGGGCTATCTGCTGCAGCCTGCACGGCGCAAAGCAATGCTCAAATCGCCGCCTGGCCCGGCGCCCGCTGACGCCTCGTACCATGTACCCACCCCCGTCCGCCGAGCTGCCGATGGAGGTGAGTACAAGTAACCACGCCGCGCTGCCCCCTCTCGCGCCATCGTGCCAATGCGTCACCTCGTGGCATCGAGCGGCCGTCGTGCGCCACCTGGTCGCAGGGGTGCGTTGCCATCGTGCGTCCCGCCATGCCAACCCGGCACCGCTTTTGAGCCATTCGACTATCAAATAACAACGGTTGTTAAAACAGGCTGGCTCAATGAACAAAGCAATCGAATAGCATTGCTTTGCGCTGTTATTTACAACAACAATGAAGAACTATGAATAAAAATCTCGGCGGGGGAAAAATTACAAGCCTCTGCCCCTGATGGAACCAACTGACATTCCGGTGTGCGAACGAACGCTGTATCAAGTGAGAGTCCGGAGGAACTGTCATCACATAACACCCATCGCCTCGGTGATGGGTTTCGGAGTGCGCCTTCGCGAGCTCGATTTCTTTCCCTTTTTCCGCTTCACGGACGGCTTCTTTGATGGGGGAGCTTTCCTGCTACCTGGTCTAAGTTTTCGAGATGGTTCGCTGCCGATTGAAGGGGGCTTCCAACCAGACGCGATCATTTGCTCCAGTAGCTCCCTGTGGTACGCCTGGTGGAATGTCAACAGCAAAAAAAGATACTTGTAAGCTTAACATGTGCTGCCTGCCAGCGGGGCACCCAAAATAAAGGCCTCTTGTGCAGTAGCTGCCAGGTAGTTGTGTACCAGAAAGTGCTTGAGAAACGAAATTTATATTCGAGCAGCTGCATTACCTGAACGACAAAGTTGCGCCTTTCACAGTCCAGGAACATCTGAGGCATCCAGCCAACTTTAGCCCTTATTTTGTCCCGGACGGTGCTGAAACTTATTTGATCTCTGGAGGTGAAACGGTCAACTTCATTGAACCAAAGACATGTGAAGAGATTCGTGATGGGGATGTGTTCTCTGATGATCACACATCCTTCAGGGACGTCTGCACGCAATGCAAAAAGGGACAAGATTAACATTTCAGAAAGAAACCGAACTTGCTCTTGCCATACTCTGATGAGACCACTGACCACTTGTTACAGGAAGCTTAGCAGGAGAATAATGCGTTAGGCCCTCGTTTCTGTAAAACTCTATTTGGTAATCGATTGATACATTGTCATACTTTCCAGCAGCTTTATTAGCTTCGGCTTCTTCAAAAACATCAAAGCGTTTGTAATGCTGAGATATCGCAAAAGTAGAAATCTTCCTCCACAGAAACCTGATTGGTAGAATATAGCAGTCAGAGTAAGCATTATAGGTGACAGGAATCCAGAGACCAAAATTCACACAGTAGTAAAAAAATTACAATTTTATCATACTAAATGGTGACAGACCTGGACATTTCATCAGCAGATCAACAAGGAAATACAAACACAAGAACTGAGAAACTGAGTGAGTATGTAACACCTGGGCCGGATTTTGCCCAGCCCAGCCCACGCAACACCCTTTAAGAGAGAGAGAGAGAGCCAGGGGGAGAAGCAAAAGCTGATTTGCTCTTCTCCTCCCCCGTGCTCACCTAGCGCTCACCGCTGCATCCACGCGCCTGCTGCCGCCGCTCGCCAGCATCCAGGGCCGTCGTTCTTGCCCTCCGATCGTTGCCTGTGCTGCCGTCGTTGCTCAGCGTTGTTGTCGCCCATGCCGCCGTCTCTGCCCCCTGATGTTGTGCATCGCCGCCTGCTGCCGCGCCTCCCCCGCGGACACCAAGCACCATCTCCCCACGCGCTAGCACTGCCGTCGCCTAGCGCTGCCGCCCCTCGGCTCCCCGCTCTTGCTGCTGCCGCCGCTCCACGGGAGTGGAGGAAGGCCTGGGCCGGATTTGGCCCAGCCCAGCCCACACAACGCCCTTTAAGAGAGAGAGCCAGGGGAAGAAGCAAAAGCCGATTTGCTCTTCTCCTCCCCCGTGCTCACCCAGCGCTCACCGTTGTATCCACACGCCTGTTGCCGCCGCTCGCCAGCATCCAGGGCCGCCATTCTTGCCCTCCGACCGTTGCCGTGTGCTGCCGTCGTTGCTCGGCGTCGTTGTCGTCCGCGCTGCCGTCTCCGCCCCTTGATGCTATGCATCGCCGCCTGCTACCGCGCCTCCCCCGCGGACACCAAGCGCCGTCTCCCCACGTGCTAGCACTGCCGTCGCCTAGCGCCGCCCCCGCGCCTCGCTCTTCGCTGCCGCGCCCACGGGGTGGAGGAAGGCCACCAGTAGAGGAAGTGAGGGAGGGCCGGCTAGTTGGGAGGAGAAGGAAGGAAAGGAGGCCGTCAGGGTGAAAAAGAGAAGGGAGCGTCAGCCGTGAGGAAGAGAAGGGGAAGAAGAAAGAAGATGAGGCGGGAGCCGGCCGACTGAGGGAAGGAAAAGGAGAGGGGGAGAAAAGAAAAGAAGAGAGGAAGGAAAAGAGGAAGAGGTCCGACCCGCCGCCAAGTTTGTCAAATCCAGCTAAAGAAAGGAAGCTAGTGCCCCGATCCAGCCGCTTGAGGCTAGGGTAACGCTTTGAAAACCCTCTTCCTTGCTTATTCATCGATTCTTGTAAAAGTTAGTATGTCGACACCTAGGATTGATTCGTGTAGCCATTAGAATGTCACTTATTAATATGAATGCCTAGACGGTGAATGCCACTTATTAATATGAATGCCTAGATGGTGAATTCGGTGCTCCCACTGTTTATCTGGTTGATCTGTGGCGAGAGAGGGAAAGAAAGAGAATGGATAGAGAGACGAGTGATCCTACTAGCGAGTACTGGAGTAGTAGTAGCATCTGGTAATAGTAGTTAGTAGTTGATAAATTAAAATAAAGTCGATTAGTATAACTGATTGAGGAGAGAGAGATTAGCAAAAAGAAAGAATAGAGGTCTTGTCTTTCCGGCCCAAAAACGAGCGAAGAAACATTAAGCGTGTAGAATTCAATTTGCAAGTATAAATAACAAAATAGCCAAAGTCTTGGATCGGTTGAGCACCGGGACAACAGAAGGATGTCCGGTGAGAGAGGAATTGGTTGTGTCGGGTTTATGCGTAAAAGCGATGTTGTTTGCCCGTATGTGTTTGTATCGCGTTAGCGATGAATTGAAATGGGTAATACTTGTTCAGGTGGAGGTTCAGGTCTGGTGCCATCCACGCATCGTCCGCCAGGTTAACAAGCAAGTGCATGGTAGAACAGTGAATTGTGATGAATGCTTGCTATTCGTGTTTCCATGCCATGATCTATAGTATTTATGAGTGATGTGCATGATTACGTGCTAAGCATACTTTGATGAGTACTGTTTATGATTAAATGTCAACATTGAAAGTATGTTACATTATGCATTGCACTCATACACAGACAACAGGACCTACTTCGATAGGTACTCCACAGGAGTAGAGTTTAGATTCCCGTATAACGGGAATTAAGTGGTTCATCGACGAGTGAACACTCTGCTATACCTGTATAAGCTACAGTTACAGATGCATTGCATTACATTGCATGAAAGTGACAGAGAAAGTGATATAGCTACAGAGATTTAGGAATTTACAGTTCAAGGTCATGGAATTGATTTGCAGTTTACAGTTATGGTTTTGATTTACAGTTCACAGTCGTAGAATTGATTTACGGTTTACAGTCATATAGTTGATTTACAGCTTACAATCATGAAATCAATTGAATTGCTAAATTGATGTTACTGTTTTATCGTGTGGTTGTTAAGTCTTTTGACTCACGCTTGTGTTTTTAGGGAGATCCGGATTGACAGAATGTATGGAATAGGAATAGTCCTTTTTGCACTGCACATATGAAATAATATCTTAGCCTTACACTGAGCGTTTATGTTTAATCTAGTGTTTAAGTCTTTTGTAGTTCACCGTTTGGTTTAATTTGCTTGCGAGTCCGTGGTGGTGGGTTCCCATGGTCATAGAGCTCAAAGTTCAGTTTTTGTAAAGGTTATTTGCAATATGAAGCTTGTTGGCTTATTACTATTATCCTATATTCTTATGTTGGTTGCACCCAGTTGAGATGGTAAGGGGGTGGTGATAGCATCCTGAACCCTATGGAGGGCCGGGGTGTTATTGAGTAGCTGTAGCTCAATAGCTCTCATAAAAAAATGTGTTTTTCGAGAAAACTGTTGACAATCTTGCTAATCTAAAACCCATTATGGATATAAATCTACTGTAACCAGTTAAGGACAGTAATGGCATGTGGTGGCTGTTGAAATTGTAGGAAAAGATGCCAGGGTGCAGAGCAGCCCACAAATTTAAATGTCATTGCACAAATTTGACACAACCGTAGCTCTTCGCCAGCTTTTTCTCCTTAAGAATACAATCACCAAGAAATAGCATACAATAAACCAAGCTCTTTGCATCAAAAGCATACCTCTCAAGCAGTAGATAGGGATCTGCAACGAGCTGAAGCTTTGCATCTATCCAAACAGAAAATCTCACATTTGGAAAAAGCCTATGGAGCAGAAGTTTAGGAATCTGCACAAATAAGGTATTTGTTCATTCAAAATGCTCAAAACAATGTAAAGATGTAGAGATAACCTCGCTGATGACCATTAAAAATAGGTTTTCTGCAATTGAACTACTAAAGTCACTGAAACTAAAATGTCTTTAGAAGAATATTTAGCTAGACATTTGGAGAGAATTCCCTTAAATGACACCCAGGAAACCGCATCAAGGGTCAAACTTATGACCTCTGGCACGATGACAACTGGTCTCAAACCACTGAGCTATAGCATGGTCCTCAAATTGAAACAAAGTAAGGTTTTAGGAACCAGGGGAAGGCAAAAGAGCATTTAATGAAATTCTGTTAAATTGATCAGCATATGTAGAGTATTTACCAGACCCCCAAAGATGGATAGCTCAAGAGCATATTTTGCACAGTAGCCCCTCAACAAGTTTGCCAAGCATACTGACCATATCACTTTATCCATTTTCTTTGTTCATGGAGTTAATATTTGTTTTATCCTGAATTGTACATGATGTATTAGTCTATGACTCTTATGTTTAATACCTAGTGACCATTGGTATTTAATTTACATATAGGTAATGTATCATGTCAACTACTTTCTACTTGCCAACAAGCCTGTGGAAAGACCCAGTAAATGGCAGCATTAAAGTGCTTTCTGTTCTAAAAGAAACTTCATGTGCCTATGTTAAGCACTCACTCAGATATGAGGTTCGTGTTCATTAAGAGAAAATATACCATTAAACATTGCCTCCTATAAAGATACAGATAATTAATAACACATATCCAAGGACATAACAACAACAACAAAATCTTTTATCCCAAACAAGTTGAGGTAGACTAAGAATCAAACATCCTCAAGGTCAAAGAAACGAGAGCCTTATAATAAAACCTACAAAGTTAAAACCCTCAATCTTATATCCTGCCATATGAACCGAAAGTCTAAAACACCGTCCCTAAACCTTCTTATTATGTTATGGTTCCGGTACGTGGATCCAAGGACATAACATTGACAGAAATTACAGTTCATAAGAAAGTCACCTTCCCTGTACGCCTTGGATCTTCATAAGGGAGGTTTTGAACAACCACTAGCCTCCATAGGCCAACTTTATTATCTCTGTACAGCGAACTAGAATTTTTGGCATAAGCCTTTGTTTCTTCATCTACAAACATATAAAAACATGCATTTGCCTTTGAAAATTCACTGACATTCCTTGGATGTTGAATCATATCATAATTCCCTGGGCAATGGTATCAAATTTGTGAGCAGATAAATTGAATGCAATCATTGCTAAGACTATTAGTGAACATTGCTCATTACCAAAAATAGCAGAAGCTACAACTAGCTCACGGCATTGCTCCATCTCTAGCAGATCATCATCATTGATGTCAAATCCAGTACCTTGGCCAGGTTTCTTTCCTCTAACAAAGCTGATAAAATAGTGCAAACCATTTACTTCAATAGTGCAAACCATTTACTTCCGTATTCACATTTCAGAGTTCAGACATTAAATTTTGGAGAAGCTGTGGATTTAATCTGGACAAGGAGATGCATATAACCTACCCGCAGTGGACAGTCATTGATTCATTAATGTCAAAAGATTTATTTCTCTGCTCCAGAGATGGATGCCCTCCAAATACAGAGCCCTGATTTGAGAAATTTGCAGGGATGCTGTCTTCGACAACATAATTTAAGCTCTTAAGGACAGGAGATGGTGAAGCTTGTGGAGGCATCAGAGCAAATGCCTGATCTACGGAGACATAACAAACAGGGCATGCTACAGGGAAAATGAAAACAAATCATATGATCAGTGACATGTTAGACACAAAAGAGTTTGCAATGCTAACTAGAAAAATGTAAAGAACTAAGCTTACGTCGTGGCCCAGTGCGTTTCTTATCAACCAGGGGAGGTGGAACTGAGAAACCTTCACAAGGATGATGTGTGAAGTTTGCAAATGAAAGATGAAGCCGATTTGGAAGCTCAATTTTGTTGACACCACTAGCAGAGTATTGGTCTCTGGACATCATCAGAGGCCTTGTTGTGCTGGGATACACGGAATTCTGTATAGCATTAGGGACTTCATAATTATTTGCAACGATAATTGAAGTATTGTCATCTGAAACAAAATATATAAAACAACGAAAAAGTCAGTGACCATGCTTTCTAGCAGCATCTATGTTAATAAAAAACAACATTTATTTTAAATTTCTTGAGCACAATACATGTTTGACTATTCCCTAACAAAAGCATACAACATAAGCAGTGGGTGGCCAACAATGGTTTTGATCAGCATACAAGTTTTGATATTTGACCTTCCCAAGCAACAGTACAAATTTGAATACTGAGTGCTGCGGTCTCCACAGATCGAAGAGGTCATCTAAGACGGGGGTCACACAGCTAAGCTATGCTGAACCCTGCCATTTGAAATCTTCCGTACTTCAGACCACTTCAATGCATCAAAACTATGATGTCCGCTGCCTCAACCAAAATATATAGAACACTACCAAATGAACAGATCACCAGCTACAATATCAAACTATGGACAGCAAAAAGACTGGACATGGGAAGGGGTTCACACAATCTGCACGGTGAGTATGTAACGGGTCCAAGCATTTGACAGCATACTATAACTAACAACTAACAAGGGGCATGCAGGATGAGCACACTATTGTTTAAAACCATATCCAAAAACTAATCCAAATTTTGTAAACGCGAGCTGCATGACCTGAGCACACTACAAAGTAATCTAGAAGGCGCCCATTTCGCCACGCAGAAACAGAGCAAACAAGCGGCGGCGAAGCGCAAAAGCAGAGGGATCCACACGCACAGACTGACCTTTGGCGACCGCGAAGAGGGAGCAGAAGACGGCGGCGGAGGCGACGGCGAGCAGCAGCAGCACGCCGGCCCTGCGGCGGCCGACCAGCCGCAGCGCGCGGTGCAGCAGCTGCAGGCGCTCCTTCTCCCCGCGCCACCCCCACCCCCTCGCGCCCGCCTTCCTCCCGCCGGCGGGCGCGAGGGAGCCGTAGCTCCCGGGTGCAGCCCCAGCGACGCCGAGCCGCTCATCGCCTTCCTCGCCCCTCTCTCATCCCAATCGCCGGATCGCGCCCATGCCACCTCGCGAGCCTCCTACCTCCCGCCAATCCGAGCCGCGAGATCCGCGCCGCCAGCGCGGGATTCGGCGACCGCGAGGAGGAGAAGCCGCAGAGGAATCGAATCAGATCAGAGGAGGTGCCGGCTTTATTTAACGGGCGGGAGGCGTGGGATCAGATCAGAGGTGGTTCGGGGTTAGAACCGCGGTGGCGTCGCGGCGATGGGATTTGCCGGTTTGGAATTGTAGCGGAAGGTAGGTGTGCGCCTGCGCGACGCGACCGATCATGTGATTTTGCGCGTGGGGATGGATCGGCTTCTGTCAAACGCGATCGATCACTGGCTGACTGACGCAAACCTCAGCGATGACGGGAGCCGGATCTGAAGCTTGTAATAATAAAACAAGGGTAAGTTGTTTTTAAGCTATATTTTATATTTTTTTACTAAAATTTTAAACTTTAGTTGTTTGTAAAAGATACTTGTTTATAACTTTGATCAATATATATGAAATTAGAATATTATTTTATCATAACTAACTTTTATATTTTGTTTTTTTGAAAAAAAAATTATTTAAAATCTAGTTATTATAGATAAACTAAATGGCATAAGCCGGAAACTCGTCAGCTACATGTGACAGGAGGAGTGTCTGCGTTCGTTCGTCAGCACTTGCCGCTGATAGGGAAATTGTTTGATTAGCGTGACAGTGCCATTTGGCAGAGTGAAATTGCCATTTAGTTCTTAACAGGGGTAGAAGGAGTACCTGACAAGTGAAAGCACGTTTAAAAATGTTTAATGCGAAAGCAAAAGCGTTGAAAGAGGGAGCGGCACAAACAACGCAACCCCTTCTTTAGTGGACTGTGCGTGCCTCTCTGAAATGACGTCTTATCAACCATACTTTTTTCCCCTTTCTTTTAGACTCAAGAGCCCTCGGACTTATCTGATTACATGGATTAAGTTCCTAAACTTTGACCTCGGTACCTTCGATTGGTTGAAATTTGATTGAAATTATACTATACCTGATGATGGCTTATTTGGCGTAACTAAATTTTAAAAATTTTAAAAATAAAAAATAGATAAACCCACCCCGAATAATGCAAACGAATACGAGAAAAAAGAAAAGGCAAAAAAGCTTTTAAAAGCCAAAAAAAATCAGAAAAAAAGAAATTTAGGAATAGTAAAAAAATAAGTTAGAAGCCAGAACCTCAAGCCAAAATGAGCGAGACCCTAAGGTTGACATGTCACTAAACTTGTATGAGTGTGATGTTTAGGCTCATTTCTCTGTTAAATTGCATATCTGTGTCAAGGTTTGACATATGTGCTGTCATGGCAATGGTGATATCTGTATGGGATTAACGTGATAGTGTGAAACTTGGATGGTCAAAGGTTTGATTTGGCAGCTGGTTGGCACAAATGAAATTTCTGAGAGCTTTATGAACCTTTGTTCAAACATGGGTTAAACGCAATTATCCAAAAAAAACTGACATATACAGTTATTCCTAAAAAATGTACTATGTGATTTCGTCAGCTTTAGGGCCGAAGGTTGGTCTTATATCTTCGGCCCTTATCGATACCAAGTTTTACAGATGGGCTTTTCTGACATGCCTATTCTGTTTTGGGCCCTTATCAATACCAGGTTTTACAACTAGCTGGGCCTATTTGAGCCCGTGTAGAAGCCTGGCCTAATCTAACATTCAAACAGGTCTAGTTTCAAGATTGAACCAGGCAAGTTATGAACCGATTTTAAAGACCTTGTAGGTTGTCCTAATCCGTAGGGGCGGGCATTCGATTTAATCGGTCACATCAGTATGGTTTATTCGGTATAAAAAATTTTGGGTTTTACAAACTAGAAACCGAAATGACTAGTGAGAAAATAAAAACCTCACCGAATTAACCGAAATAATTCGGTCGATTAATTCGGTATTTGGATAAACCGAATTATCCTCAATATTCATGATCCCATTCAAGAGAAACTATTCATGAATCATGATCCCAGTAAATCAAACTCTACAGCCAGGTGCATGAGTATTGAGTACTGTATGAGCAACAGGTTGTATATGCCATGATGGTAAGAAGCATAGAATACCTGGTGTTCTAGTGCGCAGTTGATGATGCAGAAATATGTCACAATTACTAATTAACAGTGCACAGTTAAAGAAACAATCCTGCAAAAAAGAAGGAATACTTTCAGGTTATTATCAAGTAGTGGCTATGAATTGAAACAAATACCATTAGAATCTCAAAAGCATAACAAGAAATAGGTAGAGTGCATCAACACTCACAATCCGAACATACAGATATTTGGGGATTTGCCAAGCTTGTGCATACCTGATACAAGTGCATATAGTGGTAGTACAATGTAGCTACATAAAACCTAAACCACACTCCGTAGATACAAAAACTACACAAGAATGTCTTTCAAGTCAGTAAAAGGAAAGAAAAGATATAATCACAGTGGAAGGAATTCTAGGCCGTCGCCGTGGTGGATTGGTGGCCGAGACGCCGAGTGTTTGTTGCCTTGTGCGGATCTGGCATCTAATGACGTCTAGAGACTGGAGGTGGCGCTGATGGATGAGTGTGTAGGGCGTCACCGGTGCCAACGACTGGAAGCAACGCCAACGGGCGACGCCGATGGGCGATAGCTGGAGGCAGTGCCAATGGGCGACCGCTGGAGGGTGGAGGCGGCGCCGATGGCACACGGGCGAAGAGCCAAAGGCGGCACAGACGACACACAATGCCTTGCATCCTAGGGTTAGGGTTAGGAGTCACTCAATCACGGGCGCGTCGGGGGGAAGAGAGGGGTGCAGGGGAAGAGAGTGTGGCGGCCACAAGGGGAGTGGGTGGCCTAGGGTTTGGAGTAAAGAGGGGCGGTTGAGCCTAAGAGGGGGGCGGCTGGGCCTAAGGTGGCCGATTTGGGCCCTAGGTGGGAGGTGGAAGGTCCGGCCTCTCTCTAGATAGCCCACCGACCCTCCTCTCTCTCTTTTTTCTTTTTATTTAAATTCGTAGCCCACACCTGCCTTCGCGATTCAACAAAAGAAAAATAAATCTCCGCGAATCCGTTAAATACTTCCGAAAATACCGAACCAATGTCTAGGGCTTTACATACAGTCGTCCAACAGTTGGGCGACAGGTCCCAGTCGCCTGACCATTTGGCGACTGGATCTTGTCCCCAACGGCCCACCGATTGCCTGCATGTTGCTCGCCCGTTGGGCGACAGGGTCCAGTCACCCAATGATTGAGTGACTAAAGGCTATTCCTGTAAAAAAAATTTGTACGGTTATATTTCTGTACTTTTAAATAAAAATGGATTATTAAAAAAATTCGATGATGGAGGGGGGTGAATGGATGGACAGACAGAATGGATGGGTGGGTCTTGTTTCGGGAACATTTAATCATATGCCACTCTTATGAGTAGAGTGGCAACAGATTTGTCACCCTAGCCCGCTTTCAGTGACTCAGACGGACTCACATGTAAGTGACAGAGTTAATTGACCAATCTTAAGAGTGGCAAAAAGTTGATATCCCCCTTGTTTCGTGTGCCCTTTGATGCTACCCTGCCTGCATGCTTGATGTGGTGGTTCGGGGACTTCGGCCTGGGCTTCTGCAGGGAAATGAACGGCACCTGAGACCTCACCCCTGCTACTGTTTATACTTAACAAAATAGCTGTACTATTATTCCACCAGCATTGACTGCAGTGATGAACTGATGATGCCTAGCGTAAGAGTAGTCATTTTCTCCTATCGTGACAGTCATTTTCTCTAGGCTACTGGGCCGTAAAAGTACAGTCACACTGAGACACGACACCAAATTTAGCCCAGTTTGGAGCCCGTATATGCGTGTGCGGCCCAGCCGCGAAAGCTCCACGCGATATCTCCCGGCCCTAGAGTCCTAAGCGCCCTCTGCTCCTCTCTCCCAGCCGCCTCGCCGCCTCCCTCTCGGTCCGCCGCCGCCCGCCGCGATGGAGGCCCTCCACGAGGAGATGCCCTTCGACCTCGCCTTCCACCCCTCCTCCCCCCTCGTCGCCACCTCCCTCATCACCGGCGAGCTCTACCTGTACGCACCACCAAAACCGCCCCACCTTAAACCATGAGTGATTTTTTGCTTTCCTTCGATGGAGAAATCGATTCTAATTGTTAACTGGTGTCGCAGGTTCCGCTACGCTTCGGAGTCTCAGCCCGAGAGGTATCCCACGATAGCCCCTACTACTCGTGCTTTGTTAATTTCATATGTGGGCTTTTGAGTGTTCGTTACTGTTGGTTGCATTGCTTCTAGCATCGGATTGGTGTTCCTAGCGTTTCTTTTTGGATGCCTATTTTTAGGCTCTTATTCCTTGACGTTTAAACTTTAGAGCTTCCATCTGTTATACATTGCTAGAGGTAGAAATGTCCATGTGGTTAATGCAGAAAAGTTTATGTAGGGATTAAACTTTTTTAGGCTTCTTTTGTATAATTGGGTGCCTCTACATGATTTTACAATTCATCATGGTAGGATCAGAGAAGTTTGATATTTAACTGAAGGTGTTGGGTTGATTGGGTGGATATGAACTTCAGTTTAGAATGACTCCGTGTTCAATGACGTATACAATCCTCATTTAGTATTTTTTTTGTTTGTCTTGGATAGTTTTGTTGGATTCTGAAGTTTGTTATTATATTTATGCTATCGCAATTCACAAGTTGTTTTTATATCTTAGAGATTGATGTAAAGTTCATTTTCCCCTTTAATTTTAAGGTTGTTTGCGGCAAAAGCTCATAAGGAGTCATGTAGAGCTGTTCGGTTTGTGGACTCAGGAAATGGTAATGACTCATTGTCTTTTGTAATTTAATCCCAGTACCTTCTGACTTGCCAACTCAGCTGACCTGCATTTTATGGCTTATGGGTTATTCCGATCTTTTGCCACTGTGCTTATTTGCTTAAGCATAGTGCTGCAAAATTAGCAACTTTATGCTAGCACCTCTGATCATCATGTTAGATCCTCTGACCGGGTCCTGTGGGTTGTCTTGATGTTGTGGCATGTTTCAGTGATTCTGACGGGATCTGCTGATTGCTCAATTCTTGCCTCCGATGTAGAAACAGGCAAAGCCATTGCCCGCTTGGAGGATGCACATGAGTGAGTTTTGTTAGTTTGCAGTGCTGCTATTGATTTTGCTTGTGGAACTAAATTCTACGCTTTATTTCGTATTGTCTCAATTGTTTTGTTGATATTTTCAGGAATGGCATAAACCGCCTTGTCTGTCTTACTGAAACTACAATTGCTTCAGGTGATGATGAAGGTTGCATTAAGGTATTAAAATTTTGTTCTACTGGTCCAAGCTGTATAGCTGTCAAATGTACAGGAGTTTCTCCATTGATTCTCATTTCCTGAGCATTTAGGAGAATGGAAAATATAATCGGACATCAGCTTATTTATCCAAGGACACTTGTTCTAAGTATCTAATCATCTATATGTAGGTGGATAATAAGCAGAATAGCTGTAACTATTTTACTTTACATCTGCTTTTGAACTGCACACATATTTCCTTTTAACTTATCTTTTAATAATAATAATAATAATAGTAGTAGTAGTAGTAGTAGTAGTAATAATAGTAGTAGTAATAATAATAATAATAATAATAATTGATAAGGTCAATTTACAGTATAGTAATTGTGCAATTTTAGGTGTGGGATACTCGGGAGCATTCTTGCTGCAACTCTTTTCATTGCCATGAAGATTACATATCAGATATGACCTATGTATCTGACACAAATCAAATATTGGCAACAAGGTACATAATTCCCACTCCCTGCAATCTAGATCAATGCATTGCATGATTTTTGTATACTTTAGCACCATTTTTCATAGGAGGGTTCCTATTGTATGCATTACATAATTCCCACTCCCTGCAATCTACATCAATGCATTGCATGATTTTTGTATACTTTAGCACCATTTTCATAGGAGGGTTCCTATTGTATGCATTTGCAAACTTAAGGTTTCCATGGTTATGAGTTTTACCACTCTCTTGCTCATAGGCCATTATATATCATGGTGTGGCCGCAACCTTTTCCTTTTTTTTAGTTTACTTGTTATTTAGTGCACTGATGTTATATTAATGTTCTATTAATCACTGAAATTATATTTCTTTGCGGCTGTTCTGCATGTTCGAAGTTATGGGTAACTATGTTTTGCCTTGATATTGTGGTAATCAAAACTTAAACTGCTCTGGTTATTTGCAGTGGCGATGGGACTTTATCTGTTAACAATCTTCGTAGGAACAAAGTGAGTTGCCTTTGCAATGCCAATACATCAAATCTCACTCCTGTGTGTTAAATCCTAGTTTCAAGTTTGGTTTTAAGAATTTATGGATATAATATTATAAGTTAACTTGCATACTCATAGTCATGCCTAATTCACTAACAGGTAAAGTCACAATCTGAATTTTCAGAAGATGAGTTGCTATCTTTGGTGGTAATGAAGGTATTTTGTTTAACAACTTTTGCTGATTGACACCCTTCATCTGTACCTTCATGATAAATGAACTATATCTGATTCTTTGTGATTATCAGAATGGTCAAAAAGTTGTTTGTGGAACTTCAAGTGGAGCTCTGTTGTTATATTCGTGGGGATATTTTAAGGATTGCAGGTAACTGTTTTCATTACTGCACTAGCAGTGGAAATAAAATATGACCTTTGATTAACTTTGTCAACTATGATTCATTTTGGTTGAATGCTTTTTTTGTTATCATATGTAGTAAGGCTTAGCTAATAGCTGTCGTTGGTGATATTCCACTTTTGGAACAGAACCCATGAAAACACACCTGATTTTCTCAGGTTCTCTGTTTTTTCTTTGAAATTGCTAGTCATATAATGCTGTATTTCTTTTTCAGTTGTGATTCTGAAGTAGTAGCTATATGTTTCCTTACTAATATTTAGTTTAATAATCATTATCTTTGTGAATGGTGAGGCTCATTATGTTCTCCTGATTAAACAATACGAGTTTCAGCCTATTTAACGATAAATATCAGGCTCTACCATTTCACGTGTAATTTACATCCTTCAATGTTAACTGTACTGAACTCATCTCACTATTATTGATTAGCAAAGCTTGAGAAGGATCTTGACATCTGCTATGCAGACTATTGTGAAAATGTGAAATGTTACAACTTACCACTAGTTTGCCTCTTTCAATTTCTGATGGTAGACCTAGTATGTCTGTAGGTGATTTGGTCTGTAGTTGTGTACTGACATATACTTTTGTGGCTAGTGACCGCTTTCTGGGGCACACACAGTCTGTTGATACAATGCTGAAGGTTAGAAAGACCTAAATCTTTTCATAATTGTTATTGCTACTTTTTTTGTTTATGTAGTCTCTAAGATAAGTTTATTTTGTGTTTTAGCTGGATGAAGAAACTCTGATATCTGGTGCATCAGATGGTGTGATCAGGTTTGAAATTTAATACAGCGCCTTGCATTAACTACTTCTGGCGCTCGCCTATTAATATAATTTGTTGTTTTAACATGACATCCATGTTTTCCATGTAGATTAGTGGGTATCTTACCTAATAGGATAATTCAGCCACTTGTTGAGCATTCAGAATATCCAATTGAGGCCCTTGGTATGTTCTGTCCATTTGCTGGTAAAAGTAGGTACAAGAAATTACATGTTCTCAGTTGTTATCTTTGTTCTGCAGCTTTCTCAAACGATAGGAAGTATCTAGGCAGCATTTCACATGACAAACTGCTGAAGGTGATCTCTCTCTCTCTCTCTCTCTCTCTCATGTATCCATGTTGTGATCTAATCAGGCATGCTGATTTATACAGCTCTGGGACTTGCAAGAACTCTTGAGTGGTCCACAGTTAGTTCATGACAAGGAATTGGCTGAATCTGATGGTGACGATAGGGACGATGATGAGATGGATGTAGACATGGAGCCAAGCTCTTCAAAAGGTAACACTGAATTTGCCTTCTATTGAAGTTATGTGTTGCGCCGTTACCATGACAGTAGCGTTCCTATTTTCTGTTAGTCTTGTTAGCCTTTTCTTCTCTGAAAGCTGTTTCTAATTTTCTCTCTTGGGCGGAGTTCAGGATCAAGAAGTAAGAAGACCGGCAAGAACCAGAGTTCAAGTAGATCCACATCAGACTTCTTCGCAGATTTGTAACTCGCATGCCCAACTCAAGGCAATTTGTCGTTTAATCCTTGTCGACGTGATTACTAGTGAGCAGTTTTGATTGCCGCTGCAGTTTTGATGTCTTCCATTGAAGTGCGAGGTTGATGTTGTGTCTAAGTATATTGACATGCATTAGAGACCTAAGTTGTATGTTCTATCTGCGGGAAAGAAAAGAGAGCCATGTCGTGGTTATCATGTTACGTACGTTCTGACTGTAAAGGCACTGTCTCGATACCACTTCTTCACAACGAACTATGCTTCCTGGCCTGGTTTCCGACTGTTTCTGCGGTGCGTGGTGCTTTTGTGTCCCGCGAGCCACGGTGATGCAAGCTGCTCACCGCTGCAAGTTGCGACACAGTTATGGCACAAGTGTCAGCAGTTGCACGAGTCCATGTGTCCCCGCCCCTCCGCCCCACCAACCATCCGATGATCGCGCCGTGCGGCGTGACTCGCCAGGTGAAAATCCACCGGGCGAGGCCGCCCTGAGCTGGACGCGCGTCGCCACGTATGGAGAGGTGAGGAGATGCGTGATGCGTCCACCTGCCGCATGAATGAATTAGGCCATGTCCGATGTAACAACGTATAGATAGATACATAAAAGGAGATAAACAATACCATATTATAAAATATTTATACAAAAGTCATGACCTCCGATACAAACAACTATTTTATATATATTTATATAATTTAAAGAAACTTAAAAGCTCGTTTAAACGTCTATTTACTCCAATGCAAACTATATGTCACCTTTCATATAAAGAATCGCCACCTTCGGTCTCTTGCGAAGCGCTGCTGCTACTGGAGAAATTTTCCTCATGTGAGAACCGCTCCAAGCGACAGCCTCCTATTCAAGCTGTGACGTCAATGCAAACTGCTAGCGCTTTATCCACGGTGGCAAAGTAAAGCCATTTTTCCTCCCAAGCGTTCCATGTATCCCCGCGTTGGACATGCCTTATTGCCATGCGCCATGCAGGCCACCGGCCAGACGACGACGATTCACACGAATCTCCGCGTGCCACGAGCGGCTGCGACGTCCTCACCCCGTGGGGCCCACGTGAATCCCCACACCTCGCTCCCTTGTCTCGGCTTGGTTATTTTAGGCGTAGTACTCATGGATTTTGATTTTTACTATAATAATTAATTTTTAAATAATATATTTTAATGTAAAATTTATAATTTAATTATAGTATGTTCTATACTAATTTTAACTATACCGATTAAAATCATATATAACTAACTCTCTTTGTACTCTTTCTCGAACAATCAGAATTAAAAAAACCCATAAAACCACATCTCCTCTTCGTTAGGGTATGTACAATGATTCAGACAACTGCTGTCTATAGTATCATTTCATATTATCTATAGATAACACTAAAGACATATTCTATAATGGATTATAAGTTGTCTAAAATAAGTTGTCTGTAAAATATAGACAATACTAATATAGTAGCATATAAGTTATCTATAACAGGTTATTTTCTCATGTTTCGATGCATAGAATTACAGTCGATCTCTTTTTCTTTCTCTTTTATCTACCTTAATAAAATTCTTATGAAACATTTTTTATACACAGTTTATAACTTTATATGATCCTATTGTAGATGCCCCTTTGGCCCCCCCTCCCATTCCGTGACAGGCGCCTCTCCTGTACACCCGTCTCTTCTTCTCTCCCGGCCTCGCCTCCCACCGCTTCGCCGTACGACAGCGGCGCCTCTGCCTGCGCCGCGCTCTCGAGCTCCCACTCGCCGTCTACCGTCGCGGCTCGCCTGTGGTCAGGTAGGGCCCCCACCTCTCTAAGCCTCTCCTCTTCCTCCCTTTCATCCTCCACCGCCCTGCCGGCGAATTGGGCTATGCGTTTGGGATTGGAGTCGTCAAGCTTCGTTCTGTTCTGTAACTACTGCTCGCGGAGAGAGATTTTGCTGGCCGCCTCCCCGCGCCGCCAGATCCGGGAGCTCGTGTCCCTGGGGTGGCGTGTGCCTGCCCGCAACACAGTGCGGTGACAATCCGATTTCGCTTTGTATAGGCCAATTTTGTGGGGTTTTTTGGGGGAAATAATATGAGGAATCGGCAAGCGAGTTCCAGTTCTCCTTTTCGCGGAATAATTTGATGCGTGTTTTGTGCCTGTGTCGTATAAGTGTAATCATACATGTATAAATCGTCTAGATCCAACCAATGATACAGCTTAAATTGTAGTTTTTAGTGCTCGTGAGTTCATAATAGCTTTAACTCTATTTTGCCCCCGAACTAGTATAATACGATTTGGTTGTGACTTAGGTAGAAGATGGAGGGAGCCGGCAGAGATGCGAACCCATTGGGCGGCTACCGAATTGGCAAAACCCTGGGAATTGGGTCGTTCGGTAAAGTGAAGATTGCAGAGCATATATTGACAGGCCACAAAGTGGCAATCAAGATCCTCAATCGCCGTAAGATCAAAAGCATGGAGATGGAAGAGAAAGGTTGATATTCATTCGCTTTGTTTAGAAAATTGGTTTGTGCTTGTCACACGCGTGCGCGCAGGCTGCAGTTGCATGGTTTCATGCCCTCTTATTTCTAGTAAAAGCCTAAAAGGTAGAAATTATTCATTCTTATTTGTGCTATAATGCTGTAGTAATCAACATGCACTTTGCTAATCAACATTTTCTCTGACGCTTTGCACTTTTGTCCTTTGCCGAAGTGCTCGGCTTTAATGTGTTGCGTTCTTCATTTACAGTGAAAAGAGAAATCAAGATACTAAGATTATTTATGCATCCTCATATCATACGCCTTTATGAGGTGATAGATACACCGGCTGATATTTATGTTGTTATGGAGTATGTTAAATCTGGAGAGTTGTTTGATTACATTGTTGAGAAGGGAAGGCTACAAGAGGATGAAGCTCGCCGCTTTTTTCAGCAGGTAAGCTTTCTTCCATTTTCCTTCATTCATTCTAAAGATTCCACTCAGCATTTTAATCTCTGGTTTTAAATGTAGTATGGACTGTATGGTTACTTACCATAAGATATTCTGCAGACATGTACATCATTTATGTTTGTTAATTGTGCATGTCACCATTTATATTTCATTTTATCTGCTGCTATCATATTGCAGATGGACAAAAGTATCTATGTGTATTCTATTCATGCTTCATTGTTCATGGTAGGATAATTTTCCTTTTCTTTGATCTTTTATACAGATCATATCCGGTGTTGAATATTGCCATAGAAACATGGTGGTACACCGTGATCTAAAGCCAGAGAACCTTCTGTTGGACTCGATATGCAATGTTAAGATTGCAGATTTTGGCTTAAGTAATGTTATGCGTGATGGTCACTTTCTGAAGACAAGTTGTGGTAGCCCAAATTATGCAGCACCTGAGGTATACATCTAGAACTGTTTGCATTTACTCTTTTACAGGCCTTCTTCATGGTTACATAAATGTAGATGTCTTGCTAATGTGTCACACCATACAATTCCTTCTCCATTTGTTTAGGTGATATCAGGTAAACTATACGCTGGTCCTGAAGTTGATGTTTGGAGTTGTGGTGTTATTCTTTATGCTCTTCTTTGTGGTACTCTTCCATTTGATGATGAGAATATTCCAAACCTTTTTAAGAAAATAAAGGTTAGCAAACATCTGTTGTGCGTAATTACCTGAAAAATGTGTGATATCTCATTTCTTCTTAGATATCCAGTAAAACTATTATCTATTTTGTCATTCTAGGGTGGGATATATACCCTTCCTAGTCATTTATCACCTTTAGCAAGGGATTTGATTCCCAGAATGCTGGTTGTTGATCCTATGAAGAGGATCACCATACGTGAAATCCGTGAACATTCGTGGTTCAAAGCTCGACTTCCACGCTATTTGGCTGTGCCTCCTCCAGACACTGCACAACAAGTTAAAAAGGTACGCTGATGCTATTGTGTATCAACATGGCTATTTGGATTTGTTATCTTAATACATTTTTCTCCCATTTTTGTGTGCCATGTATGTGTTTGGGTGGGTGAGGTTATGTTGACCAATTGTATTTGTGGCAAGGATTTGCCTGTTGAGACATATAATGGGATCCTTTTTCTGTATTATTACGCCTTTTGATACTTCTTAGCGAATGATTTGACTTCACTGTGAGTTTTGTAGCTCGACGACGAAACTCTTAATGATGTTATCAAGATGGGGTTTGACAAGAATCAGCTAATCGAATCTATTCAAAATAGATTGCAAAATGAGGTATTTGCTTTAGTCTGTTGCACTTTTTGGTTGCTTTTGATGAAACCATGACTAATCTGCCTGTGCAGGCAACAGTTGCATATTATTTACTCTTGGACAATAAGCTTCGTACAACCAGTGGCTACCTTGGTGCCGAGCATCAAGAATCTATGGTGTGTTGGAATTTTACCTCTTTTGTATTGCTTGTTGACTGCCAAATGCTCTCGTACTTGTGCTGCTGCTGATTTGCTTTCTGTAGGACACTTTCTCTCAAACTGCAGCTGAAACACCAAGTTCTGCGTCTGACCCTCAGCAGTACAGGTTTATGGAATCTCCAGGGTTTGTCTTGAGGCAACATTTCACAGCTGAGAGGAAATGGGCTCTTGGTCTTCAGGTAATTTTTATTTGAAGTTCTTCTTGCCATCGCCCCCCTAATTTATTTGTATTTATTTTACAGTCTCGTGCACATCCACGGGAAATAATAACCGAAGTGCTTAAAGCTCTGCAAGAGCTAAATGTTTACTGGAAGAAGGTTGGACACTATAACATGAAATGCAGGTGGAGTCCTGACTTTCCCGAGAGTATGATGCGTAACAACCATGGCTTTGGGGTGGATTCTGTTATAATTGAAACTGATGACCTCAGTGAGAAATCAACCCACACTGTGAAGTTTGAAATTCAGGTACCGTTCTGAATCGTAACCATCTGCCCTTAATTAATGCATAAGCCTCAACGTTGAAATGCCCTTTACTCTTCTATGTGTGATGACTAAGCAGCAGAATTAATTTTGTTAGGTTTGCATTTGCATGTGAGATTATTGTCAACTGTTTTCGTATTCAGATTCCCTTAAGGATTCATGATTGGAATCGCATATCCCTTCATCATACAACGTGCATTCTTTTCTGCTTGTGTAAAGCTTACTCCTCGGTGGAAGTATATGTATATAGTCCTCTATATAGGGGGTTTTCTGCTATTTGCTCATCCTTGTACATGACTTATTAGAGGTAATTGATCTTTTGCCACACCTTTCATTGCATTTGATGATTTGCCCTACGATATCTCATTGACATGTGGGTCCAAGGCCCACATGTCAATGAGACAAATGGGGCAAATCATCAAATTCCATGTTTATGTATGGGGCAAATGCTCCAATCTCCCGACTTATTATGGCCCATGTGGTCCATGGAATGCAGATGAGTTCATTCCAAAACATGGTATCAGAGCAAATATCTCTCTCCCTAACTCTAACCATAGCCGTCCTCTGGCCACCGCCGCCGCCTAAGGACCGCCTCCTTCTCCCTCCGACGTCGTTCGCGTCCCCGCCGCCAGATGTCGATCCAGTAAGCTCGATCCCTCTCGGATCCATCGTTGTCGACCCTCGTCCGACCGAAAGCGTAAATCGGCCCTCGTTCCGGCCGGATCTGGCGTCGTCGCCTCAAGTCGAGTTTGCACCAGGCCACCGTCATCACCTGGCCTTAGATCCAAACGGATTTGATGCTACTCTGATCCGCTGTCGCCGCTGCTCCACCAACAAGCTCCTGGAGGAGATCTTCCTCCGCCTGCCAACCCTGGCCGTGCTCGCCCACGTGAGCTCCGGTCCTGCCCCTCCGTTGTGTGGGAAGAGGATGACGAGGACGACTTCGGCGACCGCAATACGCCACTGCACCAATACTACTACCGCTAATGTTGCTTGTCTCGCTGCTCCCCTCTGGTATCAAGGTTCGCAAGAGATGAGAGGGGAGAAGGGTTGGGTGCTCTGGTTCGTCAGATGCGTCCAGATTTTTCATTGAGATCTAGTATGATGGTTGTCGCTAGCTCCTCGGTCACCATCCCACTTCCCAAGGTCGTGTTCAATGGGACGAACTTCCAGGAATGGTCTATGCACCTACAGATTTGCCTCAACAACTAGCGCCTTTGGGATCACCTCACTGGCGAGCGGCCTTGTCCGCCTCTCCCTGCTCCGCTGGTCAGGCCACCTGTTGGTGTGGGTGCCGCCCTGGTTGATCCTAATGTTGTTGCTGCATTTGAACATGATGTGGAGGTATACTAGTTTGACCTTCATGCCCATGAGAGGTGGCAAGGTGATGACGCTCGTGCCATCACTATCCTGATTGGGGGCGTGACTGTCGACATCTCTATGGACTTCACCGAGCTCCTGTCGTCACAACTGATGTGGGAGCGTGTTCGGGCACAATATCAGCCGAGCAGTGATGCCCTTTACCTCTCTATGGTACACCAGATGCACTCTCTCCAGCAGCTTAATAGTGTTGTTGACGACTTCTATCAGCAGATCACTGGAGTGTGGCGCCAGCTTGACTCTTTGGGATTGGATGTCTGTCGGACTTGTCCTTGTTGTGTACAAACCCTGGCTCACTAGGAGACCATCTCTACGACTTCTTGACGCATCTTTGACTAGAGTTCGAGCCGGTTCGTGCTCTCCTTCTAGCCCGCTCACCGTGTTGTCTCTGGTGGAGGCACTCACTTTTATTCATTCCAAGGTGACTCATCCTCATGGCATGACTTAGCAGCCGCCTTCTGTCGTCTTGGCTGCTTATACGTCCACTGCTCCTATAGCTCCTGTGGCGATAGCATCTATTACTGCTCCTCCAACACCGATGAGTGCACTGGTTGTTGCTGCTAGTGCCTCACCTAGTGGCCTTCACTGCACTTGGTGTCAATGTGATGTCCACACCTACTAGACCCACTACAGGAGGCGGAGCCAGGGCCGCAGAGGTGGTCGCCCTTAGCGTGGCTCTACTTAGTTAGGAGGTGTTGGTGCTCCTCGCCTGCCAGACATCGCTCAGCAGTTGGTCTCCCTCTTTCAGTGTCTAGTTAGTCCTACCTTAGGCTCTTCAAGTGTTGCCAATCTTACCACTCAGGCTTCAGCCACTTAGTCTCCTACTTCAAAGTATACCATGTCCTTGGATCTTAGACTCTGGTGCTTCCTTCCATACGACACCAGTTTCCACGCATCTCACCTCTTTGAGTTCTTCCGTTCTACTTGTTTTCATTCAAATTGCAGATAGTACTTCTCTTCCTATTAGTAGTCGAGGCATTCTTTCCATTCAGTTTCTATTTTCCTACAGTTTCTCATATTCCTAGGCTTGCTATGCAGCTTGTTTGCAGGTTAGATTACTGATCATGACTGTTGTATCATTCTTGATTGCAAGCTTGGCAAGTAGCTGCAACTCCTTTATGGTTCTAGTGATTGTTTTAGCTCGTCCTTTTGATTTGATTCACTTTGATGTATGGGATCTGGCTCCCTTCGTTTCGAAAGTGGTCATCGATACTATGTGATTTTCATTGATAACTACTCTTGCCATACTTGGATTTATTTCATGTCTTCGTACTCAGTTTGATTTAGCCATTCGTGGCTTTCGTGCTAATTCTGCTAGTGGGTACCTGTCACTGCTTTTTTGCCAGTTTGATTTAGCCATTCGTGGCTTTCGTGCTAATTCTGCTAGTGGGTACCTCTCCCAGCAGAAGTACATCTAGGATCTTCTTGATTGCGCTTGTCTTTGATCAGCGCATGGTGGACACTCCTATGGAGCTTCATCTTCAGCTTCGTCCTACTGGCGATATCCCTCTCGAGGATCCCACTCACCATCGCTACCTTGTTGGGAGCTTAGTTTAGCTTGGTGTCACTCGTCCTGACATCTTTCATGTTGTTCACATTTTGTCAATTTGTTTCTACTCCTACCCAGTTTCACTGCAGTCACCTTATTCGTGTTCTGCGATATCTTTATGGGGTCATCACTCAACGCCTTTTCTTTCCTCGTTCCAACTCCTTACAGTTTTAGGCGTACTCTGATGCGACCTGGGCTGGTGATTTTTCTGATCGTCGGTCTCTCTGTTTTTTGTGTTTTCTTTGGTTTTTTTATTGCCTAGAAGACTAAGAAGCAAACTGCAATTTCCCGTTCGAGTGCTGAGGTTGAGCTGAGGGCTTTGCCGTCTGTGACAGCTAAGATTACCTGGCTACAATGGCTCCTTTACGACTTTGGTGTTTCGGTTCTTGCATCAACTACGTTACCATCGGACAGCACTGGTGAGATCAACATTGCTTGAGATCTAGTGAAGCATGAGTTCACCAAGCACATTGGGGTTGATGCTTTCTACATGCAGTCACAGATGCAATAACAGTTGTCGCTTTTTAGTATGTGCCTTCAGAGGTTCAGCTAGCTGACTTATTCACAAAGACGCAGACTAGGGCTTAGCATAGCTTCTTTCTCTCCAAACTCAGTGTTGTTGATCCACCATGAGTTTGAGGGGGTGTTAGAAGTATATGTATATACTATGTAGTCCTTTATATAGGGGATTTTTTTTTCTGCTATTTGCTGATGCTTGTACATGCTTATTATGGCCCATGGAATGTAAGATGAGTTCACTCCAAAACACTCGGAAGATGTGCCTGGTGCTGATACACTTCCGCTCTCTGCAGCTTTACAAAACAAGGGATGAGAAGTACCTTCTCGACTTGCAAAGGATCAGTGGACCACAGCTCCTCTTTCTGGACCTATGTTCTGCCTTTCTAACTCAGCTGAGAGTCCTTTGATGCTGAAGACGGTGGCTTCCGAACTGTGATCCCTTAGCACCCAGCGGAGTGCCAAGTTACATTCGAGATGTACATAATGATCATGATCCTCCAGCAGATTATACTCCTGGAGTATGTAGACGCTCGAGGCCGCCGTGATTCATTTGGAGGTTATCGGCTTATCACCAATACCAGAGGTGGCAGGCAAGAGGCAATCTTCCTTTGTTTTTCTGTTTGCCATTAAGGGCGCTGTATGGCTTCTGTAGCCCTATCTTGAGTCTTGAACATATTTGCCTGTTAATGATCTTTGCTAGCATTATGCCCAGCCTGAGAACGACCTCTGTCTTTGTAATGAAAGTTGAGCTGTTGACATTGCCACTGCTGACCCTGACCTGCGCTTCATGATTGCTGATATTTACCACGATGCATATACTTCAAGACTCGTTGTTTTCCCTTCGAGGCATCATAATTAGTTTGGCTATTACAACAATCACTTTTGTCTATTGAGTTTGTCACAGTTTGGAGTTCTAGCCGATTAGACTAGAAAACCTAACTCCTTGATCAAGCCAATCGTTAGGTCCGAATGGTATGATGGCCTCTAATAAAGGTAAAAATGGAGTAGTACTCAGGTTAAAGAGGTCAGAAAGGGGACTCGGCATTCTAGAATCTCGAGACCGCTCCACGGGCCATTTTGAGAAAAGTCTAATTATTTTTTTAAAGGAAATTCAAAGTGTTAGTTGTCACCCCTCATGTGAGTTGATTAATTAGGTCAGGAATCAGATAATCAGATAGGCACAACAAAGCAGAGAGGTGTTAGCAGAAAGGATGGCATGCACATAACAAAGCAGGACAATGGGCTACAAAATTGTATCTGTGCTAGTCTAGCTGTACAGAGTATTTGACAAGGATAACACACAGAAGTCAGTGATAATCTCAGAATAGGAAATGCTATGGAGGTCCCTCTCTCAAAAGAAGAAGAATAAGAGGACATGCTAAGACTAAGCTAGTATCAAGGCATCTTAGACAGCCTAAACTATTATGTACATTACAGTGACTTTACATACGGTGATACTAATTATGAATAAGTGGAAATGTTATGCCATCAGGCTTTCTCAGCTGAAGCAAGGTGCCCCATTTGCTCAGTGATCTGGTCAACATTGTCCCGGTGATTGAGACAACTGCAGTCTACGGCTACGCCTATTCTCACATCGTCCTTTGCTTCAGTCGTCTCTCTTTTACCATCAGCATCCTGTCTTCCTGACCCAGCCCCGCAGGCATGACAATATTGTGGAGTTTCTGTGAGAAACCGCTCCCAGAATAGATCGTTCACCTTTGCTGGTTCATGGGAAACTCCAGTTTCAGTGGTCATCTCATCTTGTGACGTATCAGTCGTGCTAGTCTCGGAGTTCATATCAACTTCAGTCGCCGTTTTATGGGCATCTCCACGAATCTCTGCTAATGGTAGCATTGGATTCTGCACATAACTAGGTGATTCTGCTAGCTCAGGAGATGAATGGACACGCCCTGCGTTCAGCGAAGAGGGGTGCGGGCTAGTTGATGGCTGCAGATTGATGCTGGTCTCCATTGGTGCTGTCTGCATCTCTCCTAGAGTTAGAGCAGGGCTGGGTGCAGTAGCAACATTGTACATGTCTTCAGAAGATGCATAGTTTGCTCTCTGGAAGAATTTCTCCAGGGAAACCAAGGTCAGCTCCATCTTGTCCAAAGGCTCAGCATTCACAGGGTGCACTGGGAACATGCTTGGTGTTTCTGTAACCATTGTCTGCAAATACGGCATTTGCTGTTCTTCAACTGCGGGTTCCTCTACGAAGAAATCAACCTTCGGGACTCTCCTCTTCTTGTTGAAATGATCTGTTTCCATCAGGGAGCTTGAAACGACACCACGTCTCTGCAAGATGTCACACAAGGAAGCTACGATATTCTTCTGACGTTGCTCCATTAGCATCAACCTGTCCTCTAGTGACTGCATTTGCCAATTGATCCCACACTGTTGCTGAGTCTGCCTCTGGAGATCCTCTGTAAGCACGCTTTTCTCATACTTGAGCCTATTGATCTCGTCCTCAAGCTCACGTCTTTCTGATTCTGCTAGTGCTCCATTGATTTGGTTCTGCAAGGAATGGCTGTGCACCGGTTTGCGTCGATGGATATTTTTCAGAAGGTGCGTATGCCCCCTTATGAAGTCCTCATTAGCAAACTCCCATCGCTCGGGGTCAATTTTTCGAAAACCCTAACAGATGACAAATGAAGTCAGCAATCAGAACAACAAGAGAAGAAGATTAAATAGTCTACCATCTAACTTCGGGAAAGGAAAAACTATAGATGAACACAAGCTATCCACTATTGATAAGATTTGTCACTTAGCCTTACGCTTTTATGGGCACATTAAATTTCCTAATTTGTTCAAACATGCGTTGCATTGCCCACAAATAGATAACTGTTTCAATGTTTGTTTTGTTTCAACAAAAACAAGAAGAAATAGCCTAACATATGCACCAATGATGGAAAAGAAGGCATTTTGTTCAGACGAAGCATGCAACATGCATGTTAACTTGCATATAGCAATGTGGAACCATAAAAAAAACATGAAGCATGTTGGAAATATGTTATAATATGGTCTCTGCTCCTATAACTGAAACTTGGAAGTATTGAGTCCTTGCTAAGTTGCTATGTAAGAAAGGTTGCAAAAGCCTAGAGAGCCAACCATCTTAAGAACATGGCAATGGTGGAAAAGAAAAACCGATGCAATGCAATCCACATCATAATCTTCCTTGTTTGGGAACACTCACGTAGGTGTTGAGCTGCCTGATGAAGCTGGAGAAGTTGTTGTGCTTGAAGTACTTGGGCAGCAGGTCCCGCGAGAAGTCCGGCGGGTTCCACACGACGAAGCTGGCGCCGGCGGGGTCCCACGACACGACATGGTTGGTCGCCGGGTCCTCCACCATCTCGTAGGTCTTGATCAGGAACGGCGGCGGTGAGCTCGAGCCGCCGCCACCGCCGCCGGAGCTCTCCATGTCTCCCTCCCTATCAAGTGCAGCCAGGTGCCAACCAACTCAGCTCAACTTAACCCCCAACTCACCAGCTGCCGACAGAACGCAAGAATTAACTCGGTCTTAACGCCGCTTCCCTCGCCACGAGGTCTTAACCACCCGAATGGACTCGGCGCCGACTCATTCCACGCCAAGTTGCCAATGACAGCGACTTTTCGATCGATCAACTTGTTCTGCAAGAACGGACGAAATCACATACGAGCACGCAGGTAAGCACGGGTAAATAGTTAAGCAACCATAGCCGTAGGAGTAAAGAATGAAAAAAAAACCAGTAGCTCGTTAAGCACAGTGATTGGATTGGCTCCAGTTCTTATCATGGCGCAGCTAACATCTGTTTAATCGATTTGAGAATTTGGCCTTCGAAGGCGCAACGACAGAATTAAGCACACGTTTTCAATTTCAAGTAACAAGGAAGGAAGAATCGGAGGAGAAATCCAGCATCCAATTAATCGCCTCCGAAGCCTCACCTAATTAATGAGCGTCGAATCGGCCCTTGCTGCAAGCCCGACGAGATACAGAACGGAGGAAGAACCGCTTCATGGACACACCAAATCACGGCAACCCCCTCCCATTCCGGCCGGTCAATTCGTACGTCAACTCCGAGCTGCGCTCGCCAGGCAGCCACGAGCGAGAGAGACAATCCGCGGGGCGGACGGCGTCCGCGCGCGCTCGGAGGCGGAGTGTCTTG